>PVJN01019715.1:0-37011 GCA_004026805.1 Lasiurus borealis
TTAAAAGATTACATTGGCAGTTACTGATAGATGGGAAGTTGACTTTAAAGACAAATAATAGAAGTAGACAGATCGCCTACAGGTAGATGGATATATCAGGCAGGAGACTGAAGTGACCTGAGTTGTACTTGGACAGTGATGACTTCCCACACAAATGCTGTGGCAGATAAATAAGGACCAAGAAACAGAGGATTTTCAATGCCAGCTTTGGGAACAAATTCAATTCTTAAGGAGAACAATGAGGTTCCCGGTCACAGATTGGTGTGACAGTAGAGCAATAATTTATTTGCTTGCTTTTTTATGACCTACTTCTCTCCGCTAAAACATAACCTTACTGAGAAACTCTGTCTAATTCTCTAGGACTCCATCCCCATCACCACAACTTGAAGGCAACCAGGCTAGTGTGACTTGGAACACATAGTTATTAATGAACAATAGGCTCTCAATCAGTGAATAATGAATGCAATGAATAATGAAAGGACAATATATTGAATGAAACAAATGAGGTTTAATGAAAAGTATTAGAAGTGTGACCGGCAGTGAGGCTGCTACAATAATAAGATGTGAGGAGTTAAGAGACTAAACTAAAGAAATAAAAAATAGTCTACATTTTGAAAAGATCCAATAGAACTTGGAGATAGTGCTGGCCCATTGATCAATAAGGATAAAATTGAAGAAGTAAAAGATGACCACAATGGATACGGCAGATTTCCCAGGGGCCCTTGGGTTCTGGATATGATAGAGATTTGGCCGATTCCATGCATTTTCATGGTATTTGAAAGCAGAATTGAAGTGGAGGCCATGCTGCCTGCTTTTGCTATTTTGTGGGAAGCAGAGCCATGGAGACATTTGCATTTTTATGTCAACATTTAGCAGAGCACTCCGGGTCTAGTCAACGGCTTCATGGGTGTCTACCATCAGGAAGCAGGTTCCTACTTTGCTGCTGCAGATTATAGCAAATTCAGTTGTCGCCCTAGGCTAACAACAGTTTGGTTTCTGAATTACAGCTATTTGCTGACCATATCACTTCCAAGTTATGTCACTTTCTGGATTATGGTAGAATCAGTACTGTAGAGAATCAGCAACTTCCTCAGTAGGTAAATACAATATGGTGGCCTTGGAGGCTACTGCTGAAACTTGCCATATATTTTGTCTTTTCAGCCCTCTGAGTGATTCTATAAGTTTTGTACTATCCTTATAAAAAATAATACGTCCTGCCGAGACCGGTTTGGCTCAGTGGATAGAGCGTCGGCTTGCGGACTGAAAGGTCCCAGGTTCGATTCTGGTCGGGGGCATGTACCTTGCTTGTGGACAAATCTCCACTGTGGGGCGTACAGGAGGCAGCTGATCGATGTCTCTCTCTCATCAATGTTTCTGACTTTCTATCTCTCTCCCTTTCTCTCTGTGAAAGATCAATAAAATATATTAAAAATAATAATAATAAGTCCCTCTTGCATAAATTAGCTAGAAAGGATTCTGTTTTCTGTAAAGGAACTGTGTGAGATATAGTGACTATTTCTAGATCTGAACCCAAAGGAGTGAGACAATGAAAGAAACAGAAGAAGGAAGGAAAAGTCAGGAAGATCAGAAAAGGGTAGAGACTGAAAGAGAAGGAGAAGATATCCTTACCTTAGAGGAGTTGAAAGAGACAGCATGACAAGAAGGAAGCAGAGACAAGACATGATAGAAAGCCTTCAGCACATCCACAAAATAGCAGGCAAGTATACGTAACTAAGCATCCTGGGAACTGAGCACAGAAGCACTGAGTATGCACCACCAGGGAGGGCTCTGGAGGCAGAGAGCATCCTGCCAGGAGGTAAGAGCTCCCAGCAGGTCTCTGAAAACAGAAGACTCACTGGAAAGCATCCCCATAACTGGTGAGATGAATTCAAACGGTCTGTGTACATGTTTCGAACATTGTCACAGAGAGGAAACATGGGATTAAGCCATTCAGTACAGTGTCTGCCTTGCTTCTGGGCCAGGTCCCCAGGGGCTGGTGCCAGCCTAATGTAGCAGAAACACAGGGAAACACACACTAGGAACCAACAAAACACACGGCATCCCGGAGGCTGCTGTTAGACAACAGAAGGACCAAAATGCCTTCCCAACAGAATGTGAGTAGTCTGGGGAAAAAAATCCATGGAGTGAGCTACTGGAAATGGTTCTTTTAGTGAAATATCAGAATGATTTGCAGTTACATTGGGTGAGGCAATATCTTGGGCTCCAAACCGTGCTTACCAATGACAGATCAAACGTTAGACAGGGAGGAGTAAGATGGAATAGAGGGAAGGAAGAGACGGACATGGCTATGAATCTGTGGATGTGTTCTGAAAGTGTTTACAAATTTCCATTTTATTCATTCGTGCATGCATTTGTCCTTTTCCTGTAGTTTTACCCAGATCCACTTAGCTATGCACTTAAGTGTTATGTGTGACATATTTGGAGCTTTTTGTACTTTATATTTAAAAGTCTGTTTTGGTGATCATTATCTTGATAATGTATACAATTTGTGTCTCATAGTCTGCATGCTTTCCCATTCTCCCTCTTTACTGATTTGTAAATAACTTGCAATAAAAGGAAACAAAATATAAATATATGGAAGTGCCTAACACTCAGGCATCATTCTCATAAGGAAAATTATTTAAGTTATCCATTCAAACAAGCTCACTGTGGCAAGCATACCACCTCCATAGATTATATTGTAATGAGAAAACACACCCCTTCCCCCCTCTAGTTAATATTCTCTCTTTCAATGACTCGGAGGCAAAATCTACCAGCTACAATTTGCTGTCAGGCTTTCTGGTTCTGAATCCACTGGTCGGGTTGATTTCACTTGTCCTCCTAAAGCTTTAGTCTCTGGCTTTTGGGGACCACAGGGACTTCAAAGTAGGGGAATTACTACAATGCTCTAAAATGTAGGGGCAGCTCAGCTGGCCTGGCTCAGTGGTTGAGCATCAACCTATGAACCAGGAGGTCATGGTTCAATTCCTGGTCAGGACACATGCCTGGTTTGCAGGCCCAATACCCAATGTGAGGGGTGCAGGAGACAACAATCAATAATTCTCTCTCATCGTTGATGTGTCTATCTCTCTCTCCCTCTCCCTTCCTCACTGAATTCAATGAAAATATATATTTTAAAACAGGGGAAAAGGAGAACTCAACTCATACAGCTTTTAGATGCATGTTAGCATAACACCTAACAGTTCTAATTATATTTTCAGTTTGAGAGTTATGAGAATCAGCCTAAACATAAGCTTTATGTGAATCCCACTACAGTACTGGTTCCCTTTCTTATCATAGAAGTGACAAGGTGTTAACAATCCAGGTCTCTGCATCTCCTATTTGTATGGTTTGCCTACCACCACCATGTTCAAGAAGTGGCTATCTTTCAAAACAACCAGTGATGACAAAGGGAGTACATTATGAGTTGTCTGTTCCATGTCTCAATGGAGAGTTCACATCTCAAGAAAGAGTCGGTGATGCTCTCCCCCTTGAACTATAGAGGACACAACTAGACTTTGGGAGTTGAAACATCTCTGAAAATATACTTCTTACAAAGACAGTGATGATGACATTATTGTGATGGGTTGAATTGTGTTCCCAAAAATTTTACATATTAAATTCCTAACCCCTAGAACCTCAGAATGTAACCTTGTTTGGAGACAGAGTTGTTCTTGACGTAAGTAGTTAAGATGAGGTCATGCTAAAGTAGGGTGGGCTCCTCATCCAATATGACTTATATACTTATAAAAAGGGCAAATTTGAACAGACATGCACACACACAGAGGATGTCAGGAGGAGAAGGAGGAGAAGGAGAAGGAGAAGAAGAAAAGAAGAAGAAGAAGAAGAAGAAGAAGAAGAAGAAGAAGAAGAAGAAGAAGAAGAAGAAGAAGAAGAAGAAGAAGAAGAAGAAGAAGAAGAAAGCAGAAAGCAGAAAGCAGAAAGCAGAAAGCAGAAAGCAGAAAGAAGAAAGAAGAAGAAAGGAGGAGGAGGAGGAGAAGGAGGCAGCGGCGGCGGCGGCGGCGGTGGCAGAGATCTACAAGACAAGCCACCAAAGATTATCATAAAAGCTAACACAGAAAAATGGAGAAAATTCTCCCTCACAGCCTCAGAAGAAACCAGTCCTTCTAGCATCTCCATCTTGGACTTCCAAGCTCCAAAACTGTGCAACACTCCATTTCTGTTTTTGTTAGGACAACCTTTGTCAGGAAACTAGTTCAGGAGAAGCTGCCAATTACAGCCCTACCTGGTTTGGCTCAATAGATAGAGCATCAGCCTGAGGACTGAAGAGTCCCAGGTTTGATTCCAGTCAAGGCCACATGCCTGGGTTATAGGCTTGATCCCCAGAACCAGGCATGCAGGAGGCAGCCAATCAATAATTCTATCTTGTCATTGATGTTTCTGTCCCTCCCTCTTCCTTCCTCTCTGAAGTTACAAAAATATATTTTTTTAAAAGATGCTAATTATAACCATAAGTATCTAATAACAATACAATAGCCTGTAATGTAGAGCCCTCTTAAGGTTCTTTCTCCAGATTAAAAAAAAAAAGTAGGGCTAAGATTTTTTGAATAATGACAATAATAACAACATCTTTGCTTCCATCTGCTATCTTAGAATTTCATCCCCAATTGTGTGAGTTACTAATAATGGTGAATATTATCCCTGTTTGCAGATGGGAAAACTGGAACTGCCAGAAGTGTAAAGAAATCATCTCATTGGCTGGTTTCAGAGTGAGGTTGGGAACTTGAAACTGTGGTTACAGAAAATGTTTTCCATCTTCTTCCATTTACATATAAAAATACAGTTATAAACATAAATAGGTAGCCCTTAGATTTCACTGCCTTTCCTAGGGTTCTGAACCCCTGCCTCATGACCTATGTAAGTACATCTAGAGGTGTGTTCTAGGGAGGGAGAATGGAGTGAGCAACCTGAGAGATCACTGAGAATCCAGGACTTCCCACACTGGCTCCAGTGCCTGTGAATGAACAGAGAGAGGGTGACATCACCTGCTGGCTTTGATCTCCCCAGGAGCACACTGCAGCAAAGCCTCTCACACAGGGCCCGTCCTGACTACAGGGGACAGCAGGTCAGAGTTAAAGGTTGACCAGGGAGTGTTGGCACCACCACCATTTACATATCAGAAACACTCCAGCTGAGACCGGTTTGGCTCAGTGGATAGAGCGTCGGCCTGCCGACTAAAAGTTCCTGGGTTTGATTCTGGTCGGGGGCATGTACCTTGCTTGCGGGCACATCTCCAGTGTAGGGTATGCAGGAGGCGGCTGATCGATGTCTCTCTCTCATCGATGTTTCTGACTTTCTATCCCTCTCCCTTCCTCTCTGTGAAAAACCAATAAAATATATTTTAAAAAAAGAAAGAAAGAAAACACTTCAGCCATTCCAGCTTTCTTTGGAAAACCCTCATTGTTCTGTCACCGGATGTTTATCTAAACTTTCAAAAATAGTTTGTATTTTGCTTGCATGTCCTTTTTGGGAATAATAAGTAAAATTTTCCCCACTGTTGTAAGTATAATGACCACTGACTTATCTTAAACTTGCCTCTTTTGGACTCACCATCTCAAAGCAACTCCTCTGTCTCTCAGATCCCAGAGGTAGTGAGAATCTCCCTTCTCCATCCTCTGCATGAGTCTGATCGATGCCATTGCTCTGTCACACTACCCATCAGTCCCACAGTCAGGTGGACTTTGTTTTCGGTGAGCTCTTAACTCACCTAACAGGTGTGGAGTACTTTCCCTACGCAAGTCCTCGGTCAAGCACAAGTGGCACAGAACGAAATAAAACACTGTTTTCATCACCTCCACAAGTAGTGCACTATCTGGGCCCTAGATTCTAGGGCAAAATGGTAATAGAAAGGAAGGGTGAGTTGGGACAGAGCCCAGCCCCTCATGATGTGACCTGGGCTATTGGAGAGCAAGTAAGGCAAGTGGGTTTTGTTCAAAAGGCCCTGTGTTGATCAGAGTTCTTCACAGACAGCAGAGGTAAGTTCTGGCTCCTTCAGCATAAAGCGAGAGGGGTTAGATTATTTAGGTGGCTTTTAGAAACCTCAGGAGATCAAAACAGCCTCAGAAAGCTAGAAGTAAAGTTCCTTCCTGACACCCTAAGGGCAGGAATTATCAGAATAACCAGCTCTAATCATTCCTAGTTCTTTCGTCATCCTACTTTAACACACGGATACCAAAGAGAGGGAGTCTTGTTTACTACATCTGTTTGGAGCTCATCTCTTTCCTGGAGAGACCAGATCTCTTTACAGACACCTCATCCAGACTGCTTTCCCCCCGAACACCTGGGGTCTCTGGGACATAAGTAGTTTCCAAGTGTCTTAAAACACGTTAGGAGAACCTGAGTCTGTGTCCTACAGAGCCATGTCTCATCTCAGCACTGGGACACACAATGATGGAGTAAAGAACAGAGAGGAGTCAAATTGGAACAGTTACTTACTAAGTCCAAGGAGTAATTTATTTTCTTATGATGTGTTTCAGAGTTCAACATCTGCTTGTTTAAATTTCAGCTGGGGACATTCTTTTTTTTTTCCGGTTAAAAGATTTCTCAATTCCTTATAATAGTAACTAATGTTTCCTTGTGAATTCTAACTTTCTTCCTGACTAATTTGACATCTCTTTATTTTCCTAATAGCCTGGTGGCATATGTTTTATTTTCTTCATTGGAAACTAGATAGCACAGAGGCTGGTGACTTGCCCAAGGATGCAAGAAGCTTGCGCAGGTTGGAAGGGATGAGACACCGGGACTCTTGCCTCAAAAGCAGGCTCCTTTCCATGGCTCCCTCCCATGTGTTCGGTTGGAACCGTTCCTTCTCGAAGGCAGACTCTCATCACAGCGCACCCCATGCTAACGAGGCCGTGCAATCAGTGAGGAGACTCTCCACACCCACCTGCTCGTTCATCCAGAGGTCACTGTACACTGAGCAGCGGGACAGCACTGATTGTCCCGGTCAGCAGGCAGCACATGCCTGGGGAGCCTGGCAGAGTGATAATCAGGCGCAGCCTCTTTCTTCCTCTCAGAGATTTACCGTTTGTTCAGGGTAACATGTTCAAGGGTGAACACTGAACTCTTGAAGGACGATCGCTTTGTTCAAGATGCTCCTCTTTTAGAAGTATCTGTGACCTAGAGATATGGCAAGTCATGAAATTGCCTCAGAAGATACCGAGGAGAGAAAGGAAAAAAGAAAGGCAATCATCTCAATGTATAAACAAGGGAAACTTGGCCTGAGGAAAACAACGTCATTTGCCATCAGCCACCGAGCTGACCGGAGGCAGCTTTGTAGTAGAATGCAAGCCCCGTAACTGCCCAGCGCATGGTATTTCCTCACATTGTACAGCATCAGGCGGCAAAGAATATGTCACAGTAACTGGGTAACTGCACTCATTTCTCACTGATCAAGTCAGCAGGCAAACTGAGGTTTCACAGATTAGAAACAGCCACCACCTCAAAGTTGGTCTGGGTGCCCAGGATCCTGAGATCCTGAGTTCTCAGTCAAATCCATTCTGGTGAGTCACGTGTCAATGCCGACCCTCCTGGGTATGTTAGCATATCTGTAGGAGCCATGCCAAGCAAACAGAGAGATGGGCTCAGTGCAAACCATAAACCAGAGAGCCTGCTTCTGACTCTCGTCTGAGGCCTCTTGAGAGTAGTTGCCTCTCCTGGCTAATTAATATATATAAATCTGTCCCTTCCACACCTGTGCTTGGCTTAGAAAAAAATAAAGTAGGCCAGTGGTTCTCAACCTTTTTTAATGCTGTGACCCTTTAATACAGTTCCTCATGTTGTGGTGACCCTCCCAATCTTAAAATTATGTTCGTTGCTACTTCATAACTGTAATTTTGCTACTGTTAGTGAATCATAATTTAAATATCTGTTTTCCGAAGGTCTTAGGCGACCTTGCTACCAGTTTTCTACCTGTGGGTCGAGACCTACAAGTTGAGAACCACTGCTATAGAGCCTAAGACCATCAGAAAACAGATATTTACATTACAATTCATCAACAGTAGCAAAATTACAGTTATGAAGTAGTAACGAACATAATTTTATGATTGGGGGTTGCCACAACATGAGGAACTATATTAAAGGGTCACAGCAATAAAAAAGGTTGAGGACCACTAAAGTAGGCAATTCCCTATCAGGACATGGCTCAAAGAATCGGTATTCTTGCCCCAAAACATCTCCACTAGTGTCAAATCGAAGTGTGTACAACTTCAAATAAGACATATGGTATCTTTGATTCATAAAAGGTCTTTATCTCTAAGAACTATCTGATGAACTGTAAATTCTCTGAAAAGGGAAATGAGATACAAACTGGAGCGCAAAGGCTACTGGGAAAAAGGATAGATAGAAGTGGAAGGAGACACAGAAAACTACCAGAAACCACATTCCCATGCTTCATCTGTCATTAACTTTTGTTAAGCACTTAATATGTCCCAGGCACCTAGCTAGGTACAGGAAAAACAGAAATAAAAACGCCATGGCCTCTGTTCTTCAGTCCAAGGAAATAAGTGTGATGAGTCATAATCCTGCAATAAAGTGTTATAATAGTTCTATACTCACGATGCTACTCTGAGGAAACAGACGAAGGCCACCATCGAGGCCCAAAGGACTGTTTGCACTGCCAAGGTAGAGATGTTCCGACTGATTTTTTACAGATGAGGAGCTCACCATGAAACAAGACTAAGAGGAAATTTGAGGCTGAAGGAATGACATATATGAAGGCACAAAATAGATACTTAATTTCAAGAATGGCAAGCAATCCTGAATACGTATAATAGTGGCATCACAGACATCTATTGTTAAGGTGTCAGGCCATCTGAATTTGCTCTAGAATGAGGGAAGTTCCGGAGAATAAGACTTCAGTGCTAAAATCAGGAAAGACCCAGGTAAACCAGATGGAGCTGATCATCGCAGAGATGGTCGCAAGAAGGATGCTTACATTTAGAGCAGTGGTTCTCAACCTTTTTTAATGCTCTGACCTTTTAATACAGTTCCTCATGCTGTGGTGACCCCCAATCTTAAAATTATTTTCATTGCTACTTCATAACTGTAATTTTGCTACTGTTAATTAGTCATAAGGTAAATATCTGTTTTCCGATGGTCTTAGGCGACCTTGCTAGCAGTTGCGACCCACAGGTAGAAAACTGCTAGCAAGGTCACCTAAGATCATCAAAAACAGATATTTACATTATGATTCATTAACAGTAGCAAAATTACAGATATGAAGTAGCAACAAAAATAATTTTAAGATTGGGGGTCACCACAGCATGAGGAACTGTATTAAAAGGTCACAGCATTAAAAAGGTTGAGAGCCACTGATTAGAGGAAAGTAATAAAGCAGATTGCACAGAAGGAGCACTGACTGAGGAGCTAGAAGCCCCGGGATCATACCAGAATCCTTTCTGGAATCAGTTTTCTAATCTGTACTGTGGCAAAGGAGCTCTGATATTGCTCAGATCCAAATTCCATCATTCCAAATGGAGATCCCAAAGGAGCGAAGGTAGGAAGAATCACCTGCCTGAATGACAGAGTTTCCACAGAACAATAATCCTTTGCATGCGAACCTGCACAGGTCCCCTGAAGCTTTTCCCAGGAGCAAAAAAAGCCCAGAGGAGATAGAAATCAAAGTGACTTACCCACAGAAACATGGCAGCCCATGTTGGTCATGACTGTGATTTCATTAGTGCCCCATTCAAAATTAGCCTTCTCTGGGGACTGGTTTGTGGCAAGACATCAAACTGATTTTAAAAACCATCAGTCCCTGTTGGTTATGCCCATACAGATGTATATTAACTTGTAATAACCTGGAGCTGCGAATCTCAGTCGCGCTGTGGCTTGGCACAGGTTTCCTCATTTATGTATTTATTCATCCACTGAACCAACAGATTGCACTAATACACTTGTTAATTAGTAAAAAGGAAAGGAATCACTGGGGTCCCTGAGATATCATTCACTTAGATGGTTGGGTGACTTTGGTGATCACCGCATAGAATTTCAGCCATCCCTTGTTTCACTGCTTTGAAGAGAGTGTGCTTTTTATAATTGGTAAGCTGGTGGCAATGTTGCATCAGCAAGTCTATCAGCACCATTCTCCAACAGCGTGTGGTCACTACATCTCTGTGTCACATTTTGGCAATTCTCGCAGTATTTCAAACCTCTTCATTATGGTTATATTTGTTGCAATGATCTGTGGTCAGTGTATTGGAATTGTTTTATGACCTTCCTAAGGCCGCGACCCTTGCATACAGTTCCTCATGTGGTGGTGACCCCCAACCATGAAATTTTGCTACTGTTATGCATCGTGATGTAAATATCTGCATTTTCCGATGGTCTTAGGCGACCCCTGTGAAAAGGTCGTTCAACCCCCAAAGGGGTCGCGACCCACAGGTTGAGAACCATTGTTCTATGGTGCCACAAATCACGTCAATATAAAATGGCAAATTCAATTGCTAAATGCGGTGTGTTCTCACTGCTTCACCAACTGGTGGTCCTCCTGTCCCTTTCCATTTCTTTCTGTCTCCTTGGGCCTCCTTTTTTTTTGTTGTTTGAGACATAACAATACTGGAATTAAGCCAATTAATAACTACAAAGGCCTCTATGTGTTCATGTGAAAGGAAAATCTAGAGAAGATGCCGTGAAGATTGTGAAAAGGACACAGATTTAGAATATCACATAAACTTAGGTACAAAAGCAGCAGCCGAGTTTGAGAGTAGGGACTCTAGTTTTAAAAGAAGTTCTCCCGTGGATGAAATGCTGTCAAACAGCATGACATGCTGCAGGGAAATCATTCCTGAAAGGAAGAGTCCATTGAGGACTCTCAGCAAGCCTCATTGTTGTCTCATTTTAAGAAGTAGCCATAGGCACGCTAGCCATCAGCAACTACCACCCTGATCAGTCAGCAGTCATGGACACAGAGGTTAGACCCTCCACCAGCAAAAAGCCAAATTCACCGAAGGCTCAGATGATGATTAGCAATTTTTTTTGCTATATCTTTAATTGTGTTTTATTAGACAGAATGCTATTGCATATTCAATGGACTACTGTATAGTGTAAACATGACTTTACTATAAACTGGGAAACCAAAAACATGTATATGGCCAGGACCAGTTTGGGTCAGTGGATAGAGCGTCGGCCTGTGGACTGAAAGGTCCTGGGTTCGATTCCAGTCGGGGGCATGTACCTTGCTTGCGGGCACATCACCAGTGTGGGGTGTGCAGGAGGCGGCTGATCGATGTCTCTCTCGCATCGATGTTTCTGACTTTCTATCCCTCTCCCTTCCTCTCTGTGAAAAATCAATAAAATATATTTTAAAAAAATGTATGTGACTTGCTTTATTGTGATATCCACTTCATTGTGGGAGCCTGGCACTGATCTCATAGTGTCTTTAAGGTACGCCTTTACTAAACTAGATCAAAAGCTAGAATTACTTTTGTAATTTTTCCAGGGCAATGATAAACAAGTTCCAGTCTCCCAATTAAGTTGTATCAAATCTCTATCCATATTAACACCAATATCTCAAGGACGACTTAATGTCTATATCGCACATTGACTATCGACAAAACACAAAGAGGGACCCGATTCAGTCCGAGGAAAGGAAAATTCTTCCATGTTGAGGTGCGTTAGAAGAAGACGGATGGAGTGAAATCATACGAGCTCAGTAATCAATGGGCTGGCAGACCGAATTGAATGCTTCGGGGCCTTTTCCAAACAATCTTCCTCCGTGTGAACATTATGAATCCAAACATAATGTAAGCCTCTAAACTGCACTTTCTATTTTCTGGATTTTTAAGTTTCTCATATTCGTCCACAGTTGGGAGATCAGCCCTGTAATCCCCGCACAAGTTTTAAAACGTAATCAGTTCCATTTCCAACCCCGGCGCTTGCTCCCTGCTTCACAGCTTGCAGCCTCTGCCAGGAAACGAGGCAAACGTTCCCTTTCAAAGCAGGTGCAGCGGCCTGACAATAATCCAATAAAAAACCTATTAGCTGGGTCTCCATGACACTCCCGGTATCCATGGGACCCACAATATCTTTAATGTAGATAATAAATCCAGACCATTTCCTCCCGCAATTGCTCCCAATATGGCTCCACTCCTAGGACTGTTCCACTAACCTTTTGTTGCTACGTTTTCTCATGAATGCTGAATCACTCTCTAATCTCTGCCACGAAACGTGTTCGGTCCCACTCACTGAAACGGATCAATCTGCGTGTGTTAGCCAAGTGCAATGGCCTACTGGGCCATGTCTGTAGATTGCAAACAGCAGGCCTGATGCTGACCAAGTTGTAAATTACCAACTATGGTTTGGTGGTTAAGCGATGATGGATAAAGCGAGAAAATGAGAGGAGGCTTGTGACCAGGGGAATCGCTGCGTATATATCCGACTAACCTTGAACATGTAAGTTCCCTACTAGCGGGTCAGTGTGTTAAACATCAAGGAAAAGATGTTTTATTTGTCCCACATATTGCTTTTTCCTCAATATTACTGTTACCGTACCTCATTTCAATTCAGAAACCTTCTTTTGCAGACTTTACTATAAGATCAAACTTTCCCTCCACCTGGGGTTCAAGAGTTTCATTATCAACAGGCATCTTCTCTACAGCAACCCCAGCTCTTACTGTCTCCATGTTAACAGTGACTAAAGAAGCAAAAGTCTCACTGCTAATACCCATGATGCTCACTGTCTCATCCCATCATCTGCAGGACTATAATCTCCATAGAGGCAGAAACCATGTTCGTATTGCTTTGGTAACTCTCATATTCCTAGCACTTAGGACAGTACCTGGTGTTTAGGAAATATGAATGGAAACAATAAAATGATATGCTTGTGTGGTTTTGCTCTAAAATGATATTCTTTTCCTCTAATGCATTTATTTACCTAAGACCTTGCTTAAACCCTGACCCCTCCTGGAATATTTTTCTGGTGTATTCTTGACTATTTTGACCTCTTTTCATTAAAGTCCAATTGTGCTACAAAAACCCATGTCTCTATTCAACTTTGACTTTGAAAATGTTAGATATTCAAGAATTGTTAGATGAATCAACTACATTTTGATGAATAAAAATTCTGAAGCTAAATAGAAAAATATCACTTTTCCAAATTTATAATAGTACATCATATCCAAATTGGGGTTTTTGCACAACCCCAACTATAGGCATAACCTGGTCCCATCTGCACTAGAAGCCTGTTACTTCTTAAAAGATTTTGAAGTGTTGATCCTTCCATACACACAGGGCAGATTCTATCTATATTTAATCGATATCATTAAATGGCATATTTGTTCTCTGATGTAAAATTTTTTAGCTCTACACTATGGAACAATGTGAAATAATCTTTAGATAATAAAAAATAAGTTATTGAGTCTCTCTTTGTTTCATGCTTAATGAAAAGTTGAAGTCACCACAGATTTCTGATGATTTGTCTTAAATCAACAAAACCATCTGAGTCGCTATTACATGTCTTGCAAGCTGCACCAAATCAACAACCACTAAAAAAAAAAAATAGTTCTCCAGGGAAACCACTTCCATTCACTAATTCTTCTGCAAAATGTGACAAAAATATTATGATAAGAATCTGGAAAAACAAAGAAATAGAAAAGAAAAAGGGGGATCATTTTATAAAATGAGAGAGAAACCCTAAAAAAGTTCTACTGACCATATCATCTAACCCTCTATTCCCTGGAAGACCGTGTCATAAGAAACAGAGGAGGATTTGTGCCCATAAACAGATATTGTCTCATGGAAAAAGTGCTAAATAATAAGACAGGCCGCCAACATCCTAAACCCAGCTGCATGAAAAACTGGTTGGATAGGTGGTCTTACCATCATCTGAGAAGTAGTGAGTTTTATGTTTCTGATAAATACCAAAAAGACCGTGGCTGTGTCTTTTGGCAATTCACCACGATCTATTTTCTCTCCTCCCGTGATGAAGACAAATTGCGGTTTTAAAACTCCTAGCGGTTAGTCACACGATCCTTTGACTAAGATCTAAGCCAATGGAAAGGGATGAAAATTATCTGCGTTACCTCCACCCTAAGGTCTAGTGAATAAAAACTGCTTTGCATGGTCGCCTCTATGGTCTTCTTCCTTTCAAGTGACAGCAACACCACAAGAACCTTAGAAGCCAAAGGCTGAAGATGGCAGAGATGCCATCTACCTGAGCTTCCGAAAGAGCCACCCTGCCAACCTAAACACGAGCCACCCTGCCAACCTAAACACGAGCTTAGACAGTTGTTATTATTATTCATCCCCAGTGAAATCTGCGGGCTAGTTATTACTGTAACTTATCCTAACCAATAAAAAATAATGTTCATGTCATAAGATTGCTGTGAAACACAAATTTACTTTAGAAATTATAGGAAAATATAATTCAGTTTTCAAAGGGGAGATAATTTGTCAAAATGACATCTAAGTAAATAAATTGTCCTTTAACCCTGACTGTGCATGTTTTTTAAAAAGGTACCAATATATTTCTATACTGGTATTACTGTAAAACAATTCCTTATACTAATAAGTCGGAATAAAATGTTAATCTAAAAGTTATCAGGTAATACAAAAAAACATTCTTCAGTTTTTTAAAGAGTTCGGGAATAAATCAAATTTGAAGCCTAATTATATAAACCATTTCTCCAGTCTTCATTCTGACCGGCTACTGTAATTCCTAGCCAAAAGAAAGAACTAGACCTCAAAGATCTAATCAAAAAGTTTGTCCAGCCGAAACCGGTTTGGTTCAGTGGATAGAGCGTGGGCCTGCGGACTGAAAGGTCCCAGGTTTGATTCAGGTCAAGGGCATGTATCTTGGTTGCGGGCACATCCCCAGGAGGGGGCGTGCAGGAGGTGGCTTATCGATGTCTCTCTCTCATCAGTGTTTCTGGCTCTCAATCCCTCCCCTTTCCTCTCTGTAAAAAAATCAATAAAATATATTTTTTAAAAAAAGTTTGTGCAGAACTTCAAGGAATTGTCACCACTCCCTACAGCCTCTAGATTTGGATAAGGGAGAAGGAATTGCTTCTCAGTTCTTCAAATGAGAATAATCCTTGAAATAAGACTCTAACCATATTTTTTAGCTTATACCCTTAACTGTAAATAGGTGATGCATACCATAGCCAGGTATGCATCATTCCCAAAGGTCAGAATTTAAATATAATGATAAATAACACTTTTATGTAATTTATACTCAAAGAATATTCTCAAATTTTCTATTTCAGTCAATGGTAACACCATCAGGTTTTCACATTTTAATTGGAATCTTGATCAATTGTTCCGAGCTTCGTGCTATCTCTGCGTTTCATCATTTATCTCTCATTTTCAATATCCAACATATCAGTAAACATTTTTTTTAAAATTATCTTTATTGTTTAAATAATAAACAATATTTCCCCAGTGACCTCTTCTGGCCCTCATCCATTCCCTACCCCAGGCAACTCTATGCTTAGAGTCCTAAACAATATTCCCAGTACTCTTTGCTCAAATACTTTCCCTCTTTAACCCAGCTACCAAAGTAGGTGACCTAGTATTGTTCATCATGTAAAAATAATTAGAATAGTTATCGTTCATTGAATACTTACTAAGTGTTTTGGAATCTATGCCAAATACTCACATGTACTTTTTAATTGTATTTGTTCAAGCACTCTATGTAGAATACATGCTTTTTTTTCTCCACATAAAAGACTTATAGAGGTTATAAGTCTTATAGAGGCTATATAACTTGTATTTATTTACTGGCCGTCTTCAGTGGTAGCAACAACATTCAAAATTTAAATCCTGGCCTATTGGACTTCTGAGCCTGAAATTTTGGACATTATATTATAATGCCTTTAAAATAATAAGTCGCTTGTTTTACTTATAGACCTTTCAGTAGGGGTTCTTGACAGGACTTGCTGAACTATTTGACACATATATTTCATTTTAATTTAAAAAATTTCAAAGTAATTAATAGTGAGAAAGCAATATTGATGTGTCAATTACTCAATTCAGAAAGTACTTTCTGAGCATCTATTACCACTCTTCCATACACTAGAGACTAAGTGCCAAATAATTTTTGTCGTTAATGTGGCAAAACAACCGTATGCTTCGTGTGGAAACCTGGAATTCAGACTTGTTCAATGTGATTTTTTTATAAAAGATTCATAAAAGGTAAGATTGGCTAAGTATGCTGAGGATGCATTCTAAATGGCTTAAAAAAATATTGATCTACATCCTAAATGCAATAATGAACTGTTTTCTAAACAGGCAAGTCATGTGAGCCAAGTGTTAACTGAGAAGTGTTCATCTGGTGAGAAGGCCCGGGATGCGCTGATGATGGGACACTGAAACCAGACAGAGCAGTAGGAGGTTCTTTCAATAATGTGTGTATAAAGGGCAGTAAAAGGTAGCAGGTAAATTTGAATACCTGTCATATGCTTCTGATGTCTAACCGAAATGGTTAGAAACTTTATATACAGAATTTCACGTTAATTCTTGCAAAAAGCTAATAATTATCTTGATGTTATTGGTAGAGAACTTGAAACTCTGAGAGCTTAAATAGTATCTAAAGTCATGGAAGTAGAAGCAGCAAGGTAAGACATATTCTTATTCATGTTTCAAAGACATGGATGTAAGGATTGGTATTTAAGTGTGACAGTTCCAAGTCTAGCTAAAAATATTTGCAAGTTTTTAATCCTTTGATACTAGAAAATGGGGTGTTGTTATTTATGGGTGAAAGCTAATGGAGCCCCTTCTCTATTTATTTACTATACATCCTACAGTAATTTTCTGATAACTACCATTTTAGTAATATTCCTTCTATTCTTAACTTAAATTTACCATATTTGTTTCCAAATGATAATTATCTATAAATATCTCATGCAACCTCCTCAAACAATAATTTGCCACTATCAAGAGTAAAAGAATCATCGTATTTATATTTTCTAGTTGGATATTCATGGAGTGTTTGGTTAGCAAATTTAAGTAACAAAATTTGAGTAATTATAATTTAGTACAGGGAACAAAAAGAATTATAGGCATTGCACAGAGTTTCTATGATTATTATTTCTGTTTCTATTGTTGTTTTGCAAAAGTGATTGCAAGTTCAGAGACTAAATTGTAGGTCATTATTGCTCTTTATCATTTTTAAACTTTTTTTTTATACATTTCAGTTTGTAACACAAACCTGGGCACCTAGTAAATGCTTAATAAATACTCATGACTGTTGCTTTTGGAGACTACTTCCTTCAGTTTATAAATGTGCTATTTCTCCTTCCTCAAGAAGGGTCAGTTATAACTCTCACTTTGCAAGTAGAAAATGTCAAAATAGTCATTGTATGGTTGAAAACAGAACCCCACTTCATAGAATCTCAATTTGTAGTTAAAAAGGGAAGATAAACATCTTAGTATTTTACTCCTATCCACCCTGTAGCCCAGGCTTTCTGCCTTAAGTGCAGGGCCAAGGAGGAAAATAAATAATTCTAGTTGCTCCATGCTTTGTCCAAATGAGGTTAAATTTCCCTTAAGCATGTACAGAGTTTTATATGTGCCTATACGTTTTCTTATCTGTGACCACAGTTTGCCCTTCTAATAGCCCCGGGAGATGAGTAGGCAGGGATTACTATCCCCGTGGTACACAGTTAAGTTCCAAGTTCAAGGCCCTGGCCTAAAATCACACACCAGGGTATTGGCAGACCCAGCCCCTGGATAAACTGCCCATCTATCTCCTTTCTCCTGAAGCAGGCAGCGTCTGAGGCTGCACTAACATGTTTATCAATTAAAGTTAGCCACATTCATTGCAGCTATTTTCCAAGTCCATGGACGGGTAGTGAATAGCTGCTCTTAACCTTAAAGAGGAGTGAGCACAACCACGGAGAATTGACAATGGGAAGGATCTTTTAAGCAATTTATAGCTGAGGCCAGGCCTCCATGTACTGTGACCAATAGAAGAAGGGGTTGGGTAATTACTTATGATGTTAGTCCCTGTAGATGCGCACTCTCCTAAAACCCCTCAACGCACGTTGTCCTTAGAAGCCTTTCCCTCCTTCTCTTCACTAATTACATGGTTAGTCCTGGAAGAGCGGGGACAGGGTCTTCTATGTCCCAGCTAACTGGACTGATTGGCTCAAGTGGTGCTAATGAGCACAAGGGTGTCATTTAGGGTCACAGAGACGGAAAACCATCTCCGCTAAACTGGAAACTGCTCAGGGCACCTGTTTACAAGGGCAGAGGGGTGAGTGTGGATGTCCCTTAACAGCTTTTCCTGATCCCTAATGGGCCAAGAGCAATCTGTTCTTCAAGGTACAATTAGTTCCATCTTCCCCACAAAGGTTTCCGGTCAAAATCCTTTTTAGTCCCAAGTTATAAGCTACCTGAGAGACCGCTAAGGAATCCAGGACTCCCCACACTGGCTCTAGGGTCTGTGAATAATCGGGGGGCGGGAGGGGGACATCACCTGCTGGCTTTGGTCTAGGAACTGAGCACAGAAGCACTGAGTATGCACCACCAAGGAGGGCTCTGGAGGCAGAAAGCATCATGCAAGGAGGTGAGAACTCCTAACAGGTCTCTGAAAACAGAAGACTCGCTGGAAAGCATCCCCAAAACTGGTGAGATGAATTCAAACGGTCTGTGTACATGTTTTGAACATTGTCACAGAGAGGAAACATGAGATTAAACCATTCAATACAGCACCTGCCTTGTTTCTTCCCCCACTCCAATCCCCTTCTTATCTCACTTTCACCCCAAAGAATATAAGCATCAGGCACAGGACTGAAGTCAGATGAAATATGACAATGGGAATGATACTTCTAAATATGTTAGGACTTATCCACCCAAACACATACTGTCTCCATTAACACAGTTTTCTTGGTAAGTTCTGCCTATCGCTGCCTTTGATTATTGCTTCTTTCCCAGGTTGGTTCATTCTCTATGGGAAGATAGCTGATGATCATTTTATTTGGAGTTTGCCCACCCCTATGCTTGCCACTAACCAGTAGACCAGGCACACATTTTTTTTCTAGTGTAAGCATTCTGGTTGGGATTATAAAGGTATGACAAATGAAATATTAGTGAGTGGCCCAAAGTTGTACATAACCAAGTCATTGAATGTTTTTGTTTTTCACTCTCTGTGCCAAATATGTCTCCCCACCATAGAGCCTCCATCATGCTGGCAATTCCAGGAGAGCAAGCCTTAACCTTGCAGAAGTGAGCTACCCTGACTCTCCCACCTGGCCAGATGCTGAACTCTGATTAAGCCCTAAACAGGCATTATTTTTCTTTCTTTGCCTCAAGACCTAGCATAGCATCTTAATTAATAAATCCAAAAATCAATTAATTGACTATTAAAAAACTGTTCCCATGTGCAATGCTAAAGAAAGGCACTGAACATTGTGGATTTGATAAGCCAGACAATGCCTCATGGACCACAAGGGACCTGCCACAACAGATGAGTGAAAGATAGGAGAAGGAGGGGAGAGGGCATCACAGAGGACCACACAACCAAGGATGTTGATACAATATTAGGCATCAACCAAGAGGTTGAGGCCTGTTTCACCATCATTAGCCTAATAAACCCCAGGTAATGTCTGTGAATATCATTAAACCAAGAAATTATCCCCAATTGGAAAAAGAGTTTTCAATGAAAGCATTACATCTTTGAAAGGTCTGTTGAAAATGATACTAAGTCGTGTGGCTTTGGAAAACCAGTTTTAGTTTGCAGGCCTTGACTTCCTCACCTTTAAAATACAAATAATGGTTGTTGTCCTGACTCTCTTGGGATGAAGACAAAAGTCAGGTGAGATGATACAGGTGAAAAGCACTGGGGTAGTTAAAAGTCTTTTCTCTACCTGGGCTGCTACATTGGAAGAGAACGCAGCAATCTGAAGATGAGTGTGACATCTATGTGCATCATTTAATTTGAATTCTCTTCCACCCAGGGCCACAAATTTTATATATGAAATCACCAACAGGTACAATTAGGCTTTAAAAAATGGTTCTGTTCACCTTTTTCTTTTCTTTCACCTTCCAGGATTTTGGATCTAAAAAATGGCCAAATGGTCAGAAGACTCAACTTGAAAATACTGTATCTACTCTGTATCTCTTTTATGTTGAAAAACACATTTTGCTTTTCACTGTTTCTCAATGTTTAGACAGAAAGAGGGGTTGATGAATACAATTTGATGAACAAAAGAAATTGCAAACAAACAAAGACTTGGAATTTGTTCATTAATAATCTGGCAATTTATACCAAGAACGTATACCGGTCCTTTAGGAAATAGCTCCTCTTTCTTGTGATTTAGATCCACTAGTTAATTAGTTTTTCTGCCTGGCTGATTGTCAGTCAAGACGCCTACATCGCATATAACCAGCATGTTCATAAACAGGGCCAAGTTATTCATTGAATCTGCTTCAGTTCGTGGGCAACGTGGGAGAACCAGCCTGTGTGTACATAGCTCCTTGGAATTGTTTGTTTGCTCGATTACCACCTCAGAGAAAGCCAGGTTGTATCTGTCTATACAACATCCACAAGACTGGACTGCGTAGGATATCTAGCCAAACAACTCATTGATTCAGTGGCATGTATCCATGGATTGACTGAATTTCTCGTTGTCTAATGGAACTGAATGATTAATGAACTTTGATTGGTTGACCCAATAATACTAGGGAGAGAGATTCTTTATTATTTTTTCATAAAAATATATTTCTTTCTTGAAAAGAGCAATGATTAGTTTTAATAACCTTTTTTGCAGCCAAAGGTAATATAAAAAATATTGGTTTGGGAGCTAAGAGATCTGTACTCTAATCTAATCCTACCTCTCTCATTACCTATTTGACCTTAGAAAATCTCTTCAACCTCATATTCCTCCTCCTTTCCCCATCACCACATTCCTTCTCACCTATCACTTCCAGCCTCAATTTTATCACTTATAAATGAAACATTTGAACTAGATTTCAAATTTAGATTTTATGAACTTCTGATGCTATATCCATACTAGCCTCCTTATTATAGAACTAGTGGTTCAGTGCATTGACTTATGCACAATGAAAATAAATTAATTAGAAGAAATATTTTAATATTGCTATTCGTCCTTTCTCTATAATAGAAGTGTCAACCAAATTCATGACCAACAATGGCAGGTTGAAACACATGGATGCAATTGAAAGCTTCTTATAAAGCCAGTGAAAGCTTTATAAGTGTTGTGCATGAGAGAGTCAACATTTATTTTTAAACCGCCAGCGGCATCATATGTACTGGCCAGTCAGTTGGTCAGTCAGAGGGATGGATAATTGGTCATGTAGCCATATCCTACCTAATAAAGGAGTAATATGCAAATTAATCATCACTCCATTACATCCACAAGCCACACCCACAAGCCAATCAGGGGCCAGTATGCAAATTAATCCAACCAAGATGGCTACAGCCAAAAAGCGAGCAGGAGGGAGGCTTTGGTTTCCCCAGTGATGGAGGAAGCCAAGTTTCCCACACACCCTGGCCAGCCCAGGCCTCCACTCCAGGCTACAAAGTTTCAATTATAGAAGATAAATAAATCCCAACAAAAATGGCAGCAGTCATGGAACTGGAGAAAGCAGGAAGCTAGGGTTGCCCCCAGCAATGGAGGAAGCCAAGTTTCTGCAGCCCTGGCCTTCTTTGTTCTCTGCTTAAGACTACAAAGTTTCAATTATAGAAGATAAATAAATACCAACAGAAATGGCTTGCCACCACTGAGCAAGCAGAAGACTTGGCTCCACTCCAGGCTACAAAGTTTCAATTGTAGAAGATAAATAAATCACAGATACCAGGGCCCCCACTTGGGTCACTGGGGGGTGTGGCCAGCCTGCAAACCACCATAGGCCCCTCATCCAGGCCACCCCACGCACCAAGGGAACCCCCACGGTGATTCAGGACACCCTTCAGGGAAAACCAGCTGGCCCCCATCTGTGCACCAGGCCTCTATCCTACCTAATCCTATCTAATAAAAGAGTAATATGCAGCCAACACACAAGATGGCTGCCCCCATGTGGTCAAAAGATCCTGCCCCCATGTGGACACAAGATGGCCACCACAAGATGGCCAGCAGGGGAGGACAGTTGGGAGAGACCAGGCCTGCAAAGAAGGGTAGTTGGGGGCAATCAAGCCTGCAGGGGAGGACACTTAGAATGATTAGGTTGGAAGAGAAGGAAAGTTGGGGGTGATTAGGCCTGCAGGAAGGGCATTTGGGGGCAGACTCAGGCCTGCAGGGGAGAGCAGTTGGGGGGGATCAGGCCCATAGGGGAGAGCAGTTAGGGGCAAACAGGCTGGCAGAGGAGCAGTTAGGCATCAATCAGTCTGGCAGGAGAGTGATTAGAGGGTGATCAGGCTGGCAGGCAGAAGTGGTTAGGGGCAATCAGGAAGGCAGGCAGGCGAGCAATCGGGAGCCAGCAGTCCTGGATTGTGAGAGCGATGTCCAACTGTCTGTTTAGGCCTGATCCTAAACGGGCAATCAGACATCCCTCGAGGGGTCCCAGATTGGAAAGGGTGCAAGCTGGGCTAAGGGACACCGCCCCCCTCCATGCACAAATTTTGTGCACTGGTCCTCTAGTATGTATATGTGTGTGTGTGTGTGTGTATGTGTGTGTGTGTGTGTGTGTGTATTATTGGTTATATAGGCCTGCTTAAACAAGTACTCATCTCTATTTTAGATGAACTCATAATCTATTATGAGACAGATTCTACCTTAGAGAAATAAAGAGTGCAGACAAGGCTTCCCAATGGAGTTGACACCTAAGCTAAATATTGGACTCTGGGTATTAGATGGATGAAAAAAAGTAGAGAATAAAGGGATGGGGGTAGGGGTTTCCAGACCAGAGCATGAGCAAAAGCATCAAGAGGAATTGCAATGCTTCTCCAGACATGGATATGGCTCATTTTACCTCGAGTGGGAACTGGGAGAGGTGGCCTGGATAAGTAGGCAGTGCCTATGGTGTGGTGGCTCATACTTATTCAATAAATTATTAAGTTCTACTGTTTCTCATGACTTGTTTTGAGCGACAGCAAAGACCCTCACAACGAAGCCTCCTTCCATCAGCCTAGAAATCCCAGATGACTCCGGGTCACGAAACCGTTGCCAACGTGCAATGTGGCTGGAAGGGAAACGGGGTTTGCATGAAAGCGGGAATGACGGTTAGGCAGCTGTCACAGCAACGTAGGTGAGAAACGAGGAGGACCTACACCGAGAGGCAGGGAGGTGGGCACGCAAAAGAAATTATTTGACTTGGCAAGGCCATTACCTGAGCAATCACAGGCGAGGGCTTTGAAGGGCAGTTCAGCTCTCCCGTGCTAATTTAGGACTGCGGGAAGTAGGGGTATATTTTCCTTTACTTATTTTTTAAACGAGCAGTTACGAAAACATGTCAAAGCTGCACGCCAATTAATGAGTCCCTGCAGGCTGGACGGAGGTTTTATTAGAGGCTGGAGGAGATCTGTTGGCATGGCAGCAAAAGGAAGGCTTCGAAGCTCACAGTGGATCCCTCGGTGGCCCGCGTCCATGGCAAAGCTGTTTTCATTACTCCACAATCAGCTGGTTCACGGTTGTGTTGTCTGGGAACTCTTAGGTCTGAGGCGGTTGCCCTGGCTTTCAGCAGCCATCCATGCATGTTCTCAGGGGAAAACGTATGATGTACACAGCACAGTGTAAGGGCAAGAGCAGATCTGAAGGGAGGCGACTTTTGAGACCCTGCCTGCTCATATATCAGCCCTGAGCCATGCCCATAAGACAAGAGCTAAGCCGATTCCCCAATAGTGTCAGGATTATTAGTGGTGTCTCTCCCCGAAGCCTACTCTCTCCAGCCACTGAAAACTTTCTCTACACCTCCCCCAATCTTTCCATGCGTAGCCACTGTTGTTGGGAACTTTTGACCAAATTCAGATACCTCCCCAAGCCCTTTAAAAATCCTACAAAGGGCCGAGACCGGTTTGGCTCAGTGGATAGAGCGTCCGCTTGCGGACTGAAAGGTCCCAGATTTGATTCCGGCTGGGGGCATGTACCTTGCTTGTGGGCACATCTCCAGTGTGGGGCGTGCAGGAGGCGGCTGATCGATGTCTCTCTCTCATTGATGTTTCTGACTTTCTATCTCTCTCCCTTCCTCTCTGTAAAAAATCAATAAAATATGTTTTTAAAAAAATCTTGCAAAGGTTAGGGTTCCCATTTCAAAACCTCCCAAATAATATGGTGTATGAATTTCATTGTTCTTTCCCTTCTACCTGCCTGGGTTTACGGCTTGTGCATTCTCTTCCTGTCTATGGCTAATCTAGTAAACTCACCTACATGAAGACTTTGCTGAATGATAATGGCATGTGCATTTTTTTAGTAGCCTTCACACCTTTAAATTAAAGAGTGAGAGGAAAAGAGACAGGGACACCATTGCAAATGGGACGGGAGATATTTCAGAGGAAGACCCCATGAACTGTGGCTTGTGCTTCTGAAGCATAAGAAGGGAATGATTATTTTTTTAAGGGTGTTTGATTCCTATGCAAAAACAAAACAAACACGAACATCTTATATGAGAAAACTTTTTTTCTTTTTGCAGAGGCTAAAAAGTTCCACTTTTAGTATTTATACCCCATTAAAATGAAAACTCAGTTAAGACTTCCATGCTCCAGATGAAGGGTCACTAATCTCAGAGCTGATGCCCCACGACTGAAGTCTGACTCAGGATTCTTTGCTATAGGCTTGGGTACAGATAAGAATAAAGATTCCCGCCAAGACCCGTTTGGTTCAGTGGATAGAATGTTGGCTTGTGGACTGGGAGGTCCCGGGTTCGATTCCAGTTGGGGGCATGTGCCTTGCTTGCGGGCACATCTCCACAGTGGGGTGTGCAGGAGGCAGCTGATCGATGTCTCTCTCTCATCCATGTTTCTGACTTTCTGTCTCTCTCCCTTCCTCTCTGTGGAAAATCAATAAAATATATTTTTTTTAAAAAAAGAATAAAGATTCCCAAGAGCCAACCACCTTATCCATGCAGGGAGTTCAGGGGGTAACGTGGGAGATGCCAATGGGCCACTTGGCCTACCACTTTTTCCACCAATGGTACGCCCTAAAGCCTATAACCCCCCCCCCCACACACACACACACACAAACACTCAAAACCTATTCCCTGAGGTTTTAATTCAGCATTTCTCCACCAAACAGAACTAGGAGCAATCTAAAGCTGGTTCTGAGCCACACCTTCAACAGATCATGTTCTAGCCAAAACTGCAGCTGAGCAGAACTTATAACTCAGCAGCTAAAAAAACTTTTAGTAAACTGATAAGGGACCTCCATGGACCTGTGGACCTTGGACATACAAGCACAACTCCCCTCTCAACAGCAGACTCCTCCTTTCCTGTCTCTGTGATAGTGGCGGGAAAGGTTTAAATTCAGGCAGGTGCACTTTTCTGGAGAAAAGGCCTCAGCTGCCATCATGTTCCAATCAGGCTTTGATACAAACATGTTTAAAATTATAAGGGGATATAGGATAAGATAAGGGATGCACAGCAGTTAGGCAGTGATTGGTGGAATTGGGGGAAGGAAACAAGTGTGAACAAGATGGCAGAGAGCCCTTGAGACTAACTATCCTGCAAGTCACGTCTCATCTGCAGACTCAAAAGAGGCTGATATCCCTGGTTCTTGTTCAGTAGTAGTCCATGTTATGTCCTGACCACTGCAGAGGTCCCTCTAGTCACCTGGAACGCCCACACCAGAAGTGACACTTTGGGCACCTGTTCTTGGGCTACCCTGCCACTGGACTTGGCCATAGTCGGTCTCCACATGGTTTAGAATCTCTCATGAAAGTAGTGCACTGGGCATTTGGGCAGAGAAACCACTTCATTGATCATCTTTGCCTTCCTCCCTTTGGCCTGAGGACAATGGGTATGGCAAAGCTTTGTTGCTGCTACAGGGAGAAGTCAGAGCAGGGAACTGGTTCAGGCCTGGGGAAGCTCATAAACACACTGGTCTAAGACCTCGGCTGCAGAAGAAACAGGACAGATGATTCAAACCTAAAATGCAACCTCTCCTAAAGAAATGGCAGCAGTAAGCCCACACCACTTACAGGAAACATCTCCTTGCTTGTTACTGTTTACTGGATCCCCTGGGCAGGTGTAAAGTGTAAACTCCAGAAGAGATTAAAACTTGTCTAGCTCAGGTAAGCAGGCACCCACCCATATAGCCAGAAGTGATGCATGCTGCTGGATTTACATTGGCCCTCTGCCTCACTCCAATGCCTCCACACCTCCGCGCCATACACATATGTACACCAACATACAGTCTCAAAGCTTACCAAATCAAACAGGTAGAAAATAAAATACTACTAATTCTATTGCATAACATTTGCCATGGTCGCTGAGTAATATATGCCCATTATGCAATATATAGGAAGGTATAGAGGAGGGAATTAAATGTATCCATATTCATACCAACAGGGGTATCCTCTAGATCAGCGGTTCTCAACCTGTGGGTCACAAACACCTAGCAGGGTCTCCTAAGACCATCAGAAAACACAGATATTTACATTAAGATTCATAACAGTAGCAAATTACAGTTATGAAGTAGCGACAAAAATAATTTTATGGTTGGGGATCACCACAACATAAAGAACTGTATTAAAGGGTTGTGGCATTAGGAAGGTTGAGAACCACTGCTCTAGATGTATTTTTCTCCTAATAAGACACATATTGTACATACCACTAAAAACTAATCCATTCTATTTTCTTGGTAGTAGGGATTGATCTTAGAAAGATGCTCCAGAAATAATAAAATAGCCTGGTGAGTGTTTGCTAAAGCATTGAGCTCTATGATTTATAACTTGTATGAACTAATAATGGGTGTTTATGTTAAAAGCATTGTGTGGCCAAACAAGATTGGGAAATGCTGGTCTTAACAAAATTAAATAAGTGTCTTTATCACTAAGTCTTTCATATACAACATACATTAAGCATTCCCAAGAAGAAAATATGACATGAAGCATTTCTCGCCTGTATTTGGACCATACAATGCTCCTGACAGAGCATTTCCTTTGGCTCACGTTATGAATAGTTTGGGAAATGCTCAAATAAGAATCATGGAAAAGAAATTCTGTGATCAGAATTAGTTCTGGCTCTAACACTTACTCAGTATTTGACTTCAGTTATCTATTAATGTGTAATAAATTACTTGCATACTTAGTGACCTAAATTGACATTTATCATCACAGCTTTTGAAAGAATCAGAAGGTCAAGGCTCTGGCTCAGGGTCTCTCATGAGCTGCCATCATGAGATGGTCAGAGTTACAGTCATCTCAAGGCTCAACTGGGGAAGAACCTGCTTCCACATTCGCTCACGTGATCACTGGCAGGATTCATTCCCTCAGGGCTGTCAGACTGAAAGCCTGTTCTCACTGGCTGTTGGCCAGAAGCTGCCCCATGGTCTTTGCCAAGTGGGCCTCTGCATCATAGGAAGCACACGAGAAGAGCCAAAGAAAGAAGAGCCAGAAGAAAGTCACGGTAGGTATAGCCTAATCTCAGAAATGGTATCCTACCTATCCCATTTTCCATATCCTATTTGTTAGAAGCAAGGTACCAGGTCCAGCTCACATATATGGAAGGATATTATAGAAGAGCGTGAATACTAGGCAGCTGGGATTCAAGTAAGGCCAGTTAATACACAGCTAATAACAGCTATTCCTGAACAATTACAGATCTTCCTTCTTCGCTTAGAAGATAATCTGATTTCCATATGGAAAAATAAGAGAACTGATGTTCTGTAGAGTTAAATGCGCTTCTCAAGATCACATGGTACCAGGTGGTGAGAATCCCTTAGCAGGGATTCAGATCTTCTGAGTGTTAGTTTGGTGATGCCTCAAACAAGATCTGTGAGAAACCAACGCAATCAAGAATGTGGGAATGTGTAAAAAGCACAGCCCATGGATACAGACAATAGTGTGAAGAAGGCCTGGGAGGGGTGGGTGCAGGGTAGAGGGGATCAATGGCGGGGAAAAGGAGAGGACGGGCGGCATCTGTAATACTTTCTCAATAAAGACAAATTAAAAAATAAACAGTATAAAATAATAGCTATTCAAAGTTATATTTTATTGTTATACTTTCTTTTTTTAAGAGTGTTAATAGTGCTTATGTGCAGGGCCAATTGTGTAGATGAAATTTTTTACTCCTTTTTCCCTTGCTTTGGTGGCGCTCTTCTCAGCTTTGGGAAATGAATTCGTGTCCTTCTCGTTGAAGCAGCCCTCAGGGAGCCTTTGGAGTCAGAACCTCGTGTCTCCTATTCCCCTTGTTTCCAGAGCTCTTACTTGACATTTCTGTACCGCCTACGCATGCACTGGCGTTTACTAATCTTGAGTGGATCCTGCAAAGGTTTTCTTCCTCATCAGTGGCAATGCCTACTCAACCTAAAAGAATTGTGCTTCCTTGTGGAGCAGTTCTCATGTGTAAGGAATGGGTGGTGATATTGCAGAGACCCAAACATCCTGCCATGTCACCTACCCACACCCTACCTGTCACATGTGATAGACAGAGGCCCACCACCTCTGCAGACTCCCAAGGGATCCCCACCACTGGAGTATCTTCACACACACCTGAAGCCTCACCTTGCTTAACCTCAGAGCCACCTTTTTAAAAAAAAAAATTTTGAGGATCCACTTTTTTTTTTAAGCAACTCATAGGATCATCTTTGATTTTCGAACTCACACACTCGAATAGATGAGATAGATGAGGCTGGGGACGGTTCAATCCCTTGGCCAAATTTAAAACTTAAGAACAAAACAGGAAATCAGCCCGAGGTGCGTCTGATTCCAAAGCCCAGACTGTGTTTTTCCCCCACATCACCGTACATGTCCAGGGTTTTGTTGTGTTCTTCAGCAGATTCTATCCAGCATGGAGGCAGGAAGTTTGCTTGACCTGTAGCCTCGGTGCCTGCACAGTGTTTAAATTTCGCCATCCTTTTTGAGATCCTAGGGAGCAGTGTCTTGCCTTGTACTCTCCTTGGCAACCAGGACAAGTCCTCCAATGTACTGCAGACGTGTTGGTGATGTCTCCTTACCCTGTCACCTCAGGAGGCCATGAGCTCATGAAGCAAAATCAGGAGTTCGGTGAGTGCAGGTGGAAAAGATGATCTTGTCTTGAAGATGAAACACCTAACCTCACTGAGCCAATAAGAAAATGGCTCCATGTCACACTCTTACTGAAGGAAGAAGGAAATAGGAGTCCCAATGAATGCCCTTGGCATACAAAGGATGTGTCCTCTACTGAGGACCTCTCTTTACTTTGTTCTAAATCACCCCCTTCGCATGTCAGAGAGGTCAACCTGTTCGTTCATGTGTCTTGTTGAAAGCAGTTTATCCATATGTATGAGGAAAGAAGAGCAAGTCAGCCTTCTGACCGGTCTTCACATTTCCTCCTGGTATATTCTGTTCCAAAATATATGTTCTTCCGAGAATCTGACATAGTACCTTTTCAGTCTCCTCCTTTTAATCTTATCTCAGCCATAAATATTAGCCACTCTAGGCTGTATATACAATTAAAGTGTTGTTTATAGAGCTTTCTATCCCAAACTCAGAATGATCAGTATCATTCTATCAGTGCACATTGCCAGCAAAAGTCTTCTTGATATTCTCCCAAGTTTCTCTCGCATTCATTCACCTTGTCTCTACATCTTGGCTCCTCGTTCCCTTCCTTCCTGAAGTAATTGAGAACAGGATTCTCCCCATTAAGTCAGTTCCTCGCTCTTTTGCCAAACGTTCTTTATTGGACTCATGCACGTCCCCAGAGTTTACAATAAGCCGGAGATTCACTGAATCCCAATTTAGTATTTCCTTTGCCACTAAATCCATCTCTTTATTACGGCTCAGCCTGAACAGCGTGCACTGGTGCCAGAAAATATAACATCTATCTCACAGCCAATGTGCAAATAGGATAATCTTTGAAATATTTTGCCCTTTCTCCAGGAGCTATAAAACACACAAAAAAATATTCTGCTCAACTCGATGTCAGCCTCCTCACTCCAGCTGTGCCGTCTCCAGTTACAATAACCATCACGCTCAATCCAGGTCAAACCTGGCCACAGATTTACTAATCGCACACAACCTTGTGATAACACTTCAGTTCTCATTGTGTAAATTTTCAAGAGGAAGTCATTTGTAGTAAAATATGCAAAGTGGTTTGACATTTGTCGGCATGGGCATTAAAAAATCCTCACTCACTGAAAATTACTCAAATACGTAGAAAATGGAAGTCAGATCACACCAACTCTGAGACCAGTCAGTTAGAAACCAAGATCAGAATCTGACACGGGGATTTGACCGGAGGGAGGGGGTAGTCTCTGGGTCCCTTCGGGGTGCCTTGCCGCTTTGCTCTGAGGTGGCTCAGTCATTCCTTTGGGAATCCAGTCTCTCATCCCATTCCATGAGGGAAGAGCCTTCCTGCCCCCCAACATTCAACAAGGCCTCTTCACATGTGTGTCCGACAGCGGCAGACTCCGCAGGGATGTGAGGTTTGGTCTAGAGCTGGACCACTACGTACTCATAACATGTCATAATATTTCTCCCTGGAGTGCAATTCTCCCAGCTGGACTTGTGCTCAAAGAGCATATGGAAGTAGTTGCTAAGCATCTTATATACAAAACATGCCTATATGCATAACATTTTGGAAATTTTTCAAGGATGTAAAGGAAATAAATTTTTAAAACTTAAAAGCTGTGAAGAAAATGAAAAAGGAATAACTGATTTTTATTTTTAGGTATCCTCTAGATATAAAGTCAGTTGGTCAGCTTAGGAGGATAAAATTGATTATACGATATTTAAAAATACTTATAAAATTCTCAATTTTTGTATATGAAATGACACCAAGGCTCCCAGATCACTTTAGCAAACAAATTATTTTTAAACAGAATGAAGAGTCACAGGGATGTAAAGTACAGCTTAGGAAATAAAGCCAATAATATTGTCATATCTATGTGTGCTGTCAGATGGGTACTAGACTTATGAGGTGACCACTTTGTAAGATATATAAAAGTCAAATCACTAGGTTGTATACCTAAAACTCATATAATATTGTACGTCAACTATAGTTGAAATGTTTTTCAAAGAAAAAAGGAAATGAGTCTTAGATACACAAAAAAGACTAAATATTCTTTGGGTGACTTTTATAATTTTGTATTTTACAGCTAGGCCTTCATTCCCGGTAGACAACATTTGGTTGGGTCCTACATGAAGCAAATAAGATGACATGGAAGAACTTCCTAGTAAATAAAATGTATTGAAATTAGTCATAGTCAGGTACTCCCACTAAAATGCTGCTTCTTTATTACTATCGATAGTAACCAGTAAAGATTCTATCAAATTCAACAAGCTGTGGGCATCTTATGTAGTATGTCCATAAACTTACATGTTTTCATTCTAGGTATCAGTTGGGAGGGGTTTTTAATCACCGTTGCCAAAAGCCAGGGTTGCACTAGCCAAGTTCCTACAGAGCAGATGATGGATTTTTCTCTTTACATACAACATCTGCAAAGAAGGACAGTTCTATACCCTTTGTCCCAGTATTTATTCTTTTGTTTCTTTTTATTTCCTTATCACCTTGGCTAGGACTTTGAGCATAACACTGAATCAAAATGTTCAGGGTATACATCTTTACCTCCTGCTATGTCATTAGTCCTTCCTTTTCCATAACATATTTGAAGACTGTAGAACAAACCACCACTCAGTTTGGGTTGTCTGGGATTTCTTCTTCATTCAACTTAGATTATGTTTTGGCAGGAATACCCCATACATGGTATTATGTTCTTTCCAGCACATCATACTGGGAGGCACAAGTTGCTAGTAGTGATAGTAATTTCAATCACTTGGTTAAGTTGTTGTCTGACAGGTTTTACCACTGTACCATCATCTTCCATTAGTAATTAATTAATATCTTAGGGGATTTTGAGACAATATATAAATCCTATTAATCCTCAATGTTTAAGCTACTATCTTAGCTATTCATTGATAATCTGGCCTCAATCGATTTTATGAGAATGGTTAATCAAACAGTGATTTTTGAATTCTATATTTCCTTCTACATTTAATAATCTGCTTGTTACTGTAAGGAGCTTTATCATGCATTTATTTTACAGCAATGTGGATTTTCATATTCTTATTTCACCTCATTGGTTACAATTATTTATAACTATTATTAAGTTAGAGCTTAAAATGTCCCAAATTTGACCAGGGACAGCCCCTTCAAGCTGGCTCCTGTATCCATTTACTATGTCATCATCGTTCTTTGAGCACTTCTTTACTCTCTTACACATGGTATTTCAGACTTATCTTAACCTTTCCTTTCCCAGTCTTGGAATCAGCCATTTTTTTAGAAGTTCAAGTTCTCTTTAGCAGAGGATGGAATTCGAAAACAACATCTAGTGCTAGGTATAGCTATTGTTTCATAGAGTTTTTGATCATTTGTTTTTTAATTTAGTCTGCAAATCCTTGCCTTTTATTGAAAAATTTATTATTGTATTAAATTATACCTACTGACATTTGTCAGTACAATTTGTCCCATCAGATTTTTGTCCTTTATTATACTCCCTTTTTTGTATATTTTTATTATTACATACTTCCATCTCTTACCTTGTCATGTGTGCATGATTTTATTATTTTATTATTTTACTGGTTATCCTAGAGATTAAAATATACATCATTCCCTAATGAGTGTATAAAATTAGCAAGTGTATAAAATTTTAAAACCTTTGCCAAAACCGGTTTGGCTCAGTGGATAGAGTGTCAGCCTGTGGAATGAAAGGTCCCAGGTTCGACTCTGGTCAAGGGCATACACCTTGGTTGTGGGCACATCCCCAGTGGGGGGTGGGGGTGTGCAGGAGGCAGCTGATCGATGTTTCTCTCTCATTGATGTTTCTAGCTCTCTATCCCTCTCCCTTCCTATCTGTAAAAAAATCAATACAATATATTTTTTTAATAAAATTTTAAAACCTCCTATATATACTTTGCTACCTCTCTGTTACTATTTTCATGACTTTTCAGTTTACATATATTTCAAACCTCACAATACTATTGTTTAAAATAAAATTTTATATATATTTATCCTTTTCAATGCTCTTTATTTCTCTCTACAAGCATTTCCTCTGTCTTAAAAACTTTTATTAGTATTTCTTTCAGTACAGGGTTTTTTTATTAACAAAGTCTCAGATTTTTTTTTTGTCTAAAAGTATTTTTATTTCACATTTATTCTTGAGAGAGTTTTGGTGGATTTAGAATTTTAGACTAAGAGTTACTTTCAGGTATCATTCCACTGATTTTTAAAGGTTGGCTTCTGACTTATTATTTCTACTTTGAAGGTAATCTGTGTTTAATCTCTGGATGCTTTGAAAATTTTATCTTATTTTCAGTTTTCTGCAGTTTTATTGTGATATACCAAGTGTTACAGATTGAATGATGTTTCACAAAAAATAAGAAAAATCCAGGAAGGAAGGAAGGAAGGAAGGAAGGAAGGAAGGAAGGAAGGAAGGAAGGAAGGAAGGGAGGGAGGAAGGGAGGGAGGAGAGAGAGAGAGAATACATGCTGAAGCCCTTATCCCTAATACCTCAGAATGTGACCTCATTTGGAAAGAGGATCTTTACTGAGGTAATTAAGTTGAAATGATATCATGAGGGTGGCTCTAATCCAATATCACTAGAGTGCAATTGGGACACAGAGACAGCACACCAAGAGGGAAGAGAGAGGACTGGAATGATGCCTCTACTTCCTGGGAGTACCTGAAGCTACCAGAATAAAGAAAAAGGCAGGAAACAGATCCTTCCCTGCCAGCATCACGATTTCAGACTTACAGCTCTCAGAGTGATAAGACAATAAATTTCCATTGTCTTAAACCACCCAGAATATAGTACTCCATTACAGCAGCCCTTGGGAACTAATACACCAAGATGTGGTTTCTTCATAACTGTCTTTCCAATTTCTTTTCACAGAACTGTCAATCCACCCATAGTGCCAAGTAGTTATCCTACTTAGGGACTACAATACCGATGGAGGGATGTAAGAATTGATGTCTTTATCAAATTTGGGGAATGTTTACACATTATCTATTCCTTCTACTTCCCCTTTTTTGTCCTGCTGAGATGCCAGTATATGTTAGAAATCTTCACTATGACCCATATATCTTCTATTTTTTGTATATTCTCTATTCTTTTTCTCTCTGTGTGCTTCAGTATAGGAATTTTCTAATATCTACTTCCAGTCCCCTAATTCTCTAGTATATTTGCCTGCTGGTAAGATACATCAATTTATTTAATTCTTCATTTTATTTATTACTAGAGGCCTGGTGAACAAAATTCATGCATGGGATTGGGGGAGGGGTTCCTCAGCCTGGCCTGTACCCTCTCCAATCCAGAACTCCTTGGGGGGGTTGTCCTAAACCAGCAGACATCACTCTTGCAATTGGGAATGCTGGTTCCTAACTGCTTGCCTGCCTGCTTGCCTTATCACCCCTAAACACCTCTGCCTGCCAGTCTGATTGCAATTGCTCCCCTGATGGCATGATTGCCCCATAACTGCCCTCCCTGCCATCCTGATTGCTCCTAACTGCCCTTCCCTGCCTGCCTGATACCCCTAACCACCTCTGCCTCGGCCCCTGCCACCATGTCTTTGTCTGGAAGATATCTGGTCTAATTAGAGTATTACCCTTTTATTAGTATAGATCAGTGGTAGGCAAACTGTGGCCTGTGAGCCATATGCGACTCTTTGGTCCTTTGAGTGTGACTCTTCCACAAAATACCACATGCAGGTGCACATGTACAGTGCGATTGAAACTTTATGGCCCATGCGCAGAAGTCAATTTTCGGCTCTCAAAAGAAATTTTAATCATTGTACTGTTGATATTTGGCTCTGTTGACTAATGGGTTTGCCAACCACTAGTATAGATATTTCTTAGATTTGGTACTTCTATTTCATCCTGTTTTGCAAATCCCAGTTCTTTGGTTATGTTATCTATATTTTTATCTTACGTGTACTAATCATAATTATTTTAAAGTCCATATCTTATCAACCTAACCTATAATTCTCTTCCTATTGTCTAGTATTTGCAGGAGGGTGGGGTTTCGGTCATTCAGTCTTGTTTTTGGTTTACCTGGTAACTTTTGACTGAATGGTAAATATGTCTTATAAAAATTCTAGTAACTCTATATGATACGATGTCACCTTTCTTCAGATGGACAGAGTATTGGCGTATAAACCAGATCCAATTGGGGCTCACCTATTTCAGATTAGTCTTCACTCTTGGGGTCTAGCCTTCTGGTATATCATCATGAAGCCTGGGATGTTCACCAGCGTGGCTCCTCCGTGGTGGGCTCTCACTGCTATACCTTGACTTTCATTACATGAGAATGCCAAATCTCTAAACTTGGGGCCTTCAAGCAGCAGCTTTTGCATGATTTTTGAGAGGAGTGCCCTCCCGCACCCCCGACATGTATGTACTACTTCCGAATTAACCAATGTCTTGAGGGAAAAGTTTCCAAAAAGTTTCAGGTTCACTCTCCTGTGGTTTTCTTTCCTACGGTATCTCACCCCTTCAAATCATGGCTGCCGTGGCATATCTGAACTGCAAGTTTTATCTCCCTAACCTTGCGAGCCTGCCAAAAGCGCTAGGCTGCCAACTTTCTGTTTGGCTTTGGTGCCACGATCTGTGAATCAGCAAAGGCCCTTAGGATTAAAAGCAGCCATAAATCCAAACTCACTTCAGGGCAACTCACTCATCAGGATCTTGGACCTCAGTGCCTGGATGCCTTAATTGTTTGCTAATGCTTTCAAAGAATTGCTTTGTTTCTCCCCATCCCCAGACCTAACTCAAAGTTCTTGTGTGGACTATAATGTGTGGTATCAGCAATACCATCACAGGCAGAAATAGCAGTGTTTTATTATTTATTTTTTGAATCCTATAACAAAAAGAGATGATATTTTGTGCCTTGCTTACCCTATAGAAGCTCTGAAGTTATTTAACCTCGAGAAAAGGAAATTGGAGGAAAGGAAAATTATTAATTATAATTTTAATAACGTCTTCACCAGATCTTCACTGAGGACCCAGTTTGGATCAGAGGTTGTTCAGCACAAATGCAAGGGGCCAACTACAGTTAATATACCTAAATTCCTAACTCTGCAGGGGGCCCACATCCCTAACTCCCATCTTGTTCAAGGGTCAATTGTATTTTTTTCTTTCAGTAATCAGAAATCAATCAAATTCACCAGAAAAATAAATGTATTTCTGTGCCTTTTGGTTCTGGGCATAAATGCCAGATGTCACCTCTACTAACAGTTCAAATCACTGTTGTTTCTCCTAGTGCAGTGCTTCTCAACCTTCCTAATGCCGGGACCCTTTAATACAGTTCCTCATGTTGTGGTGACCCCCAACCATAAAATTATTTTCTTTGCTACTTCCAAACAGTAATTTTGCTACTGTTGTGAATCATAATGTAAATACAGTGGTACCTCGAGATACGAGTGCCCTAACATACGAGATTTTTGAGATATGAGCCATCGAGCGAGCGATTTTTGCTTTGAAATACGAGCAACATTTGAGATAGGAGTCATTGCGTGGATCAGCCGACTGCACATGACCCACCAGTTTACCGAGACTCGAGTGTCTCATAGTTTCCCACGCCTCAAGGTTACGGGACGAATTAAACTCGTATCTCGAGGTGCCACTGTATCTGTGTTTTCTGATGGTCTTAGGCGACCCCTATGATGGGATCGATGGACCCCCAAAGGGGTCGTGACCCGCAGGTTGAGAACCGCTGCCCTAGTGAGAACAAAGACTTCTCCATCAGTAGGATCCGAAGTTGTAGACCCAGGGAGTAAAGGTTTTGTATCACACACTATCTGAACATCCATCCTCTACCAACCATGCACTCAGGAGTGTCCAGAGCAGACACAGGGAAATGGACAAGGGAGGGGAAACTCCCATTGGAAAAGGTCTGTGATGCTTGTCCTCTATAGGCCAGGGATGATGGTGGGCGATGTGGCCATTGACATGGGCTCTCTAATTTC
>PVJN01019716.1:0-36920 GCA_004026805.1 Lasiurus borealis
GTGCTCTAAGTGAAAAATCACAGTGGAATTTAAGAGAGTATGGAAAAAAAGAGTGTAAAATATCTCTTAATTCTTTACTGTGATGAAATGTGGAAATAATACCAGGGTGAGCAAAAGTAGGTTTACAATTGTTCATATGGGAAAAGACATGCAGGCTATGATTGTTACAATAGTTTCATTAATGCAAAAGAATTTCACCGTGGCCGAGTGCACTTAGGTACAATCTCGGTAAGTGCTCAAATGGCCAGCCGTCATTATTTACACATTGCTCCAATCTACTTGCTATTCTCAAGAACACTTCGGCACAGTTCTTACCTACTTTTCCCACCCCTGGATTTGAGATATATTGAGTTACATAAAATACAGTTGAAATGAGTTAGTTTGACACGCAGGCAGGGCAGGGGTCCCATGGGAAACAAAGGCAGGTGGAACAGGCGGGGCAGACACAACAGCAAGCCTTCTCACAGAAACCCACCAAGCAGGAATAACAAAATGTTTTTGGATCCAAAGCAGGAGGCATGTGAAACCAGGTAGGGTTTGCAACAATAAGATGGACTGATGCTTAGAAACAGGGGACTTTCAGGTCCGTGCTGGGCAAGAGCAGTGAGGGAGTCAGGCAGGTGACTGCACAGATAGACAGAGCAGGCTTGTGGCAAACATATTCCCCTGGACTATAAGGCTTCACAGGCAGCCCGTTACTGGGCCCCACTCCTTTCAGGGAGTCTGAATCTGCTTGTAATAAATTTTCCACTCTTTTGCTTAAATCTTCTGGTCCTCAGAGCTCATTTTTTGGCATTCTGAGACACAACCCTGGGGGTAAAAAATATCTCAACTCACTATTCTAGTTATCACAGCACTAAAGTTTCACCTCCTCTACTTTTTAAAAATGTGGCTCCTAGAAAAATTAAGATGTGGCTTATAATATTTCTATTGAGCAGGCAGGTCTCTTCTCTGAGATCCAGAGCTGAATATCAAACTGATTCTTTGACATTTCCACTTGCATATTCAATACCTTAAAAACAATTCCTCAAAAATGTAACTCAAAACCTTCGCCTTTTCCCAAACTATTCCAATAGCCTTTTGCCGAATCTCCTGCGTCTGTTCTTATCCCTCCTCTCCCTAACTCACTGCAGCCAGAGTCCTCTTTTCAAAACCCAAATCTGACCATGTTACTGACTTCCCATTGGCTTAGTATTAAAACTAAAAACCTTAACCTGACTGGCAAGCCCTGCCACCATCACCTCCCTCATCATCTTTATCCAACACATGACCCATTCTTGCTCTCCAACCAACTTCCTGAATGTGTTCCCTGCTGTGGGATTCTTGCACTTGCTTTCCTTCTGCCTAGAATGCTCTTTACTCATTTTTTCCCAGCTAATTCCAATCATACTTTAGATATTATTATTAATGTCATTTTTTTTTCAAGGAAGATTTCCCTGGCCCCCAAAACTTTCATTTGGTGGCACTCATTACAATAGTAACTAATAATTTGTGTCATCTATTAAATGTATTTCCTGCTGAGACCAGTTTGGCTTAGTGGATAGAGTGACCGCCTGCGGACTGAAAGGTCCCAGGTTCCATTCCGGTCGGGGGCATGTACCTTGCTTGCGGGCACATCTCCACTGTGGGGTGTGCAGGAGACGGCTGATCAGTCTCTCTCTCATCGATGTTTCTGACTTTCTCTCTCTCTCCTTTCCGCTCTGTAAAAAAATCAATAAAATATTAAAAAAATAAAAAAATAAAAAGTAGAAATCCTGTGAAATAAATGACTAATAAAATTTTCAACATAGGAATGTATAATATCAGATAAAATAAAATAAGAAAGACACAGAGAATAAAAATTCTTGAATTATTACCTTTCATAACAGAGTCAAAAGTAACTATTGTTCTTTATTTTTATATTAAGATAAACTGACACTCTATCCACTGAGAAATACCAGCCAGAGCAATAATCATTATTTAAATATCTATGTCAGGCACTGGGCTACAGAATTGGGAAGCCAATACAGCTATGACTGAGTTTATCATCTGGGAAAGGAAACACATTTATTTTTTTATTTTATTTTTAAAATATATTTTATTGATTTTTTACAGAGAGGAAGGGAGAGAGATAGTTAGAAACATTGATGAGAGAGAGATATCGATCATCCGTCTCCTGCACACCCCCTACTGGAGCTGTGCCCGCAAGCAAGGTACATGCCCCTGACCGGAATGGAACCTGGGACCTTTCAGTCCGCAGGCGGTCACTCCATCCACTAAGCCAAACTGGTCTCAGCAGGAAATACATTTAATAGATGACACAAATTAATAAAAAAAAATGGGAAAAAATAAATGCTATTTTCATTTTTGGAAGGAAATATTTATTAAAAAACTACTCAAACAATTTATGATATTTGGTATTAATTTACAAACAACACAGAAAGTCTCATTAATTATTCCTAATTTCAGGTTTTAAACATATTTTATCATTCACCTTCTTCATCAAACTTAGCTTTGAGTGATTTCAGAGATATTATCAGAGTGTGTTCTAACGCAACAATGTCCAATGGAACTTTCTGCAGTGATGGGAATGTTCTGTGTCTGAGTTGTCCGTTCATTAGCCACCAGCCACATAAGGCTGTTGAGCACTAGAAGTGTGGCTAATACAAATGAACAAAATTTTTTATTTGGTTTGATTTTCATTAAGTTGGATTGAAAGAGCTGCATGTGGCTTGTGACTATTAAATTCAACAGCATACATAGCGTAAAGTGATCACCAAAGACAAGTTCCTAAAATATATATGCCCTCAGTATATGCCAGGAACCGTATTAGAATTACTGTATAACCACAACAAATGGCTAATTTGCATATATGGAATGATCTTTGAGCAAAATAAATAAGTGATATTGCTATAGAGATTCACTTCCGATGCCATTGCCAGCTTGTCGAATACTTATTATACCTTTTGTTTAAAGAATGCCAAAGACCTTATTCCATTTTGCCAGGCCAACACAACAACATGAATCACAACAGACTTTAAGATGACCATTGAGAAGGAGAGAAGGTCATCCAAGACAAGTATTCATCAGGAACACAGAGCTCAAGTCTGTCATGGACTCTGCCTCCTTGGCGGTCCCCCTCTCCAATGATGCAATAAAGAATATGTAAAAAGGTCAAACCAAGAAGGCAATCATGTACTTTGGGAACTGGTAAACAAATAACAGAACTGAGATGTCATGAGGCTTCAACTGTGAGTGAAGTTTTGCCAGAAGAACCGACATCACACAACATTAAAAGGCAAGAGATCATTGCCAATGAGATGGTATCGGCCTTCTGTGCTGACAAAGGAGCTGCTGTGCACAGTCTCAGTTGAGTTGAATTTGTATGGCAAACAGATGCCAATGTAACATGCAGGCCTCTGCTGTACAGCAAGTGATTTGGGTGTGTGGCAAAAGTTTCCACATGCCAGGCTCACAATTAAGTATCTTAAAATACAAGAAAACATACTTCTGCACATGTAGTCCAGGGCCTCTATGATTAAGTTAACTTCTGAATATGTTACCACCCACATGCACATATGTGCTCATTAGCGTATCGGGATAGTCTGGGTATATCCTTGTAGATTATTTACTGTAATTTCAATGAAAGATTAAAATGATGTATTTACAACAAATTTAAATTTACTAATGCTTTCTAATTAATGGATTAAATAAAATATTGGCCATATTACAAGTTACCTGTGAGATAGTCATGTCTTTGAAATTTTACTTTGATGAGTTTAAAAGGAAGGAGAAATGAATTATAGCAGGGTTAATGACCCTAATTATTTTTAATGATATTAACTAGCTCTTCAAATATGAATACATTTTCACAAGAAATCTATCTATCCAAGAATTCGTTTATAATTACTCTGATACTTGTTTCTCTGGGGTTTATAAAACTGATTTTGCTGTGTTCTTTGATATTTTGAAAATGAACACCAAGTGTTCATGACAATCTTTGACTTCCAAAGTGTTTTATACAGAGCTTTCCAATTATTTTGGTGACAGTAATAATAATGGAGTAAGAAGAACGAGTACAGTGTTGTGACACATCCACAATGAAACAATGAGTAAGAAGTAGACATAGCATTAGATAGTAGAATATCAGCCCAGTATAACAGAGATGTGGATGTGGTGATATTATTTATTTAATTTGCTGAACAATCATAAAGACAGTTATCTTCCCGTGGTTGTTTTGAGTCATTCCCTCTTTCAAGAATGAGCATCCATTTCCATTTTACTTCCCTAATCCAATAGATAGTAACTTACTCCTAGGGCTGCCAAAACTTCAATTCCTGTACATTCTTATTTGTTATGACCTCCTTTTTCACTCTGCCCAGGCTCCCTCATACACACACACATGCACGCACGCACGCACAGATTTGAGTTACCTTAACATTTGCTGGCAATGGTTGGTTCTGGGTCAGCCCCACAGCGATCAAAGCAATCACAGCCATGAGACAGGAGAAGCAAAGGATGATAACTATATTTCTGGTACAAAATCTCTTCAGTCTAGAATCTAAAACCAAAACAGAAAATATCAAAAAGAAATCAACAAACAAACATCAATTTTCCTCCCCTTTCTGTATGGTCTAATGCTAGCTATCCTGAGACATCAAAGATAGATAAAAGGATATTTATGTATGAGGCACTTGTGAAGTATTTGGGTAATAATTCAAGAACAAAAGGCTTTTTTTGTAATGTGATGAGAGCCAAGACTAAGTTAATGGCTGTCATAAGGGAAAAGGGCAGGTAGGTCTCTAATCAAATATGGAATGAGGAGTGGGGAGAACCCCAAGTTGGCAGTTTATTTAGTAGGTAATGTAAGTCTAACAAGGTACAAGTAACAAATAACAAAAAGCAAGGATAGCCCTCCTCACTTTTAAAATGTACCACCAAGTGTTTAAGATATAAGGAAGTATTCAGAATACATCGTCCAAGTCTCACAACTCCATGGCATATCCTGGCTTGACACACTCCTTGCATTTCAACTATATTTATGTATTAACTGGTGATAGTGTAGAGGCTGTGGGGTTTGATGATTTCATCATTCACATGATCTTATTATCTATTCTGCTCTGAGTCTCACCTTGTTGAGGGACCTGAAAAAACTCCAGGAGGATGATATAAAAGGCAAAAGTTACTTTGATCGGAAATGGAATGGTTGCCCCATTCCCTCCACTCTGACAACTCACTCTCCTCAAATTCCCAAATTGTCTCCAAATGTTTTTCTTTGGCCTTGAGGAAAAAGGCTAGGGTCAAGTAATAAAGACCCACGTGGAAATGAGATGGGGTCTCCAGAACAGATTGCACTTCTCTAAGGACAAGCCATGGGATTAAAACAGCTAAAAATGAACCCCAAGCCTCCTCCTCTTCCCCTCTTGGTCAACAGCATGGGTACACTAAAACGGGTGTTCTGCCTCAAGCTCTTGGGCAGAAGCTTGCACTTAATCCAAAGGATTGTAATTGTATTGTCTCCAGTCTGCATCAATTTCTAGGATATTTATTTTTAATTATAATTAACATTAAATATTATTTTACATTAGTTTCAAGGGCACAGATAGTGGTCAGACATCTATATAATTTACAAAGTGATTCCCCCATTGTTTCAAGAACCCATCTGGCACCATACATAGTCGTTACAATATTATTGACTATATTCCCTCTACTGTCCTTTCATCCTGTGACTATTTTATAACTAAGTATCTATTTGTACTTCTTAATTCCTTCACCTTTTTCACCCAACCCCTCAATCCTCTCCCATCTGGCAACTTTGTTTGTTCTTGGTATCTATGAATCTCTGTTTTGTTTGTTCATTTATTTTGTTCTTTAGATTTTCATATAAGTGAAATCATATGGTATTTGTCTGTCTCTGTCTGACTTATTCACTTAGCATAATATCGTTTAGATCCATCCATGTTGTGGCAAATGGTAAAATTTCATTCTTTTTATGGCCATTGTTTTTTTGTACCACCTCTTCTTTATCCAGTCATTTATTGATGGGCACTTAGGTTGCTGCCATATCTTAGCCATCTAATGCTACAATGAACATGGGAGTGCAAATATCTTCTCAAATTAATGTTTTGGATTTTTTCAAATAAGTACCCAGAAGTGGAATTGCTGGGTCATAAGGTAGTTTTATTTTTAATTGTTAGAGGAACCATATTATTTTCCATAGTGGCCACACCAATTTGCAATCCCACCAAATAGTGCACAAGGTAAACTTCTAGAATCTTGAACCAGTCCTTACTCATCAAATAAAAAGGAACGTGTTAGTAACACCATTATCTACTACTTCCAAACAAAGGAACAATAGATGAAGTATACAGCACTTCTCACCTTCTCCACTCCCTAAAGATCCTCAATATTGTGTGGATGCCTACTATTCCAAGTAATCCCTACACATCATGGGAAAGGGATACAGCCCTAGCCCAGTTTGGCTCATGGATAGAGTGTAGGCCTGAGGACTGAAGGGTCCCAGGTTCAATTCTGGTTAAGCGCACATGCCCAGGTTGCAGGCTTGATTCCCCGAAGGGGCATGCAGGAGGCAACTGATAACAATTTTCTCTCATCGTTGATGTTTCTATCTCTCTCTCCCTCTCCTTCTCTGAAATCAATAAAAAGTATTTTTTAAAATAAAATATAAATAAAAAAGAAAAGAAATAATAATGCTACAAATAGGTGAATAAAATGAAGATTTTTAAAGAAGAGAAAGGGCGACAACCCCCATTTCAGGAACAAGCCTGGTTGTTCTTCATAATCTCACTCCCTCACCAGTGACTATTTCAACAATGGGTATATACCCCAAAATGGCCCATGAGACCCTAGAGGAAGTCTGCTGGGGCAGGTCTAGGAAAAGAAAGGAAGCGTTCTCTTTTTATTCTCAAACACTGTCCTGCCTGGATGGCTGACATTGAATGATGGCAGAACAGAGATGGAGAGACTGAGTCTTTGCTGGCATATTGAGCTGCTAAAACAACCAATTTTGATCCAGTCCTTCCATAAAACTCATACTTGGACTCAGGATGTTTGTTTGTTTGTTTAAATACTAGTGCCCCAGTGTACAGATTCGTGCACATTAAAAGGAAATTAAATAGAAGGTGATGGCAGGGCAGCTTTGGATAAGACATGCCAGACACACCCTGGAGCAATCTTCCATGGTCCCTCCCCAGCCAGCAGCACCTGGGGCTATGCACTGCAGCTCAAAGGGCATCTGCAGAGTGAACAGGGTCCCTCTGGCAAGTGGGGTCCATTGGCCTGGCCTGCGGGGATCAAGTCAAAACCGGTTCTTTGACATCCGCCAAGGGGTCCCAGATTGTGAGAGGGTGGTTCTCCTCGCTGGTTTTGGGGTGCATCACCCAAGAAACCGCTGCTGCCAAGTCACTGCAGCTCAGCAGCTCCTGTGTTGAGCGTCTTCCCTCTGGTGGTCAGTGACATCATAGCTACTGGCCAGTCAGCCAGTCGGAGGGTGGCTTAGCCTTTTATATAGAGAGATTTTTATTGATTTCAGAGAGAAAGGGAGGAGAGAGCTATAATGATGAGAGATTGATCGGCTGCCTTCTGTATGCCCCCTACTGGGCATCGAGCCTGCAACCCGGGCAGATACCCTGACAGGGAGTTGAATGGTGACCTCCTGGTTCATAGGTTGATATTCAACCACTGAGCCACTATGGCCAGGGAGATCAGGATTTTAATACCTTGAAGCCAAAACATCCTGATACAGCTAGTGTGACAGAAATGTCCTGTTTGATGCCAGTGCTCCGGAATCTGGAAAAGAGCCCCCCATGTACTACCTACCTCAGGATTCCCAAAGTTGTGGTATTGACAAACACAGCTCATAACAAGCACATGCTATGGATGAACAATTACAAATCTAATACCTAATGGCAGCACACAGCAACAGTGTTTCTACTATAGTGGAATTTTGAAAGCTTTACTCTCCCTCAAGCTGTTCTAAATGGTCTATTTCGTTCTTTTGTTTCCATAAGTCTGATAATTGTGCTATCTCATCTTCTTCCCACATCTATCAGGACACTGGTCTTAGAATCCAGTGAAAAAAATGCCAACAAGGTCACAATTCTTTGGAGTTCACAATCTATATAAATAAGTGACTTCGGATCTTGATAAGTGCTAAGAAGAAATTAAAACCAACAAATGTTATACAGTGACTTGCAGTGGAGTTGGGGTGGGGAGACTCAATCGAGGGTCAGGAATGAGGATCAGGAATGCCTCTCTGAGAAGGTGACATTTGCCCTGAGACCTGGATGATGACTCAACACAAGCGAGGAGCAGTAAGATGGAGCAGCAACTGTCAGTGTCCTGAGGGAAGCAGCCAGGCGTGACTAATTGTTTCTTCCTTTTCCCACTGAGCAAACTTACTAACTCACTATTACCCCCGAGCAGTTGGAAGTGCAGTTTTCCACATTTGCCCAGCTTTTGCAGTGATAGCCAGATTGTTAGAATAGATTGAAGTCTTTCATCAGATTCTTCTTATTCGAGAAATGATAAGAAAAAAGAACTTTGATCAGAGAGAAAGTTTGGAATTTTCCAAACACAATTTTCAAACAATTTTAATAACAAAGGTAACGGCCACATTTGTTTTTCTTATCACTGACTAGATAATCACCCAGAGAAGAGTAATTAAAATAAGAGGAAAGGGTGGGTGTTGGGTGGAGGGGTGCTATGAAGGGGAAAAAGAGAAACAAATGTAATAATCTGAATAATAAAAATTTAATTTAAAAAAAATACTGTTTTCTATGGCCTACTGCAGGTAGTTTTCAAAGACCCTTATCACATGCAGGAAGCCAAACTATTCTTAGGAAGTGGTCCTAGACATGGGGGTCCAGGTGGACTCATCCAGGATGTGCTCATGAAAATGGAACCACATAGGTGACTGCCCCCTCTTCCTAGGCCCTCAGAGCTCTTCAGATGTCCATGACCTGCTACAGTCGCATTTTGCTACGGAAAATTCACAATGACTGTCTTCCCCTGAAAAATCCCTTCCTTTGCCATCATCCCAGAAATGTGGTTTCTATCAAGCTAGTACAACGGGCAACAATTTCAAGAAACATTTTTACCAAAAATATCTAATGGCAAAGTGTTGTGTTTTCCTTAAATTGTATCATTGTACTGGAGAATTTAAGACTATCACTTCCCTCCCTTTCATGTGATTAGTGAGAAGGCTTTTCTGTTTCTACCAGGGGAGAGAGCTGGTAGAAATTTCCTTTTCATTTAACAGAGGAAAAAAAACCCAAGTTTTTTGAGAAGAGACAGACTGATTTCAAGCTAATTAGTTATGTCAGAGGCACACACAAAAGTTATTGATTCTTACAGAAACAATCATCATGACATCCTATTAAAGTAAAGCTTGGCCCTGACCGGCATTTTCAATGGTTAGAGAGTTGGCCGAGCACCAAAGGGTCTCAGGTTCGATTCCCCATCCAGGGCATGTACCTCTGTTGCAAATTTGATCCCCAGCCCTGAGGCATGTACCTAAAGAATTTCTCTCTCCTCACCACTCCTTCTAAAAAAAAAAAAAAAAAATCAATGAAAAAAATATCCTCAGGTGAGAATTAACAACAACAACAAAAGTGAAGCTCAGAATTATTTAATTTTGTCCTTGGTCAAAATTTGGCTGTTCAGAGAAATACTAACATATCAATTTCATGATATATCAAAAATGTAATATCTTACAATTTTACTCCATTAATGAAAAGATTTGAAGTGTTAGCAGATGTCGGTTTCAGGTTAAAAGAGAATTTTGCTCAGCATATCTAATGTGACTCACTAGATTGAAATAGTTTCCAGTTTCTAACAGGTCACATCCGGACTAAGTTTGGCTTGTTGTATAGAGAACGAAACAGCAAATATGGACAAGCACTGGCAAATAAACAGTGTGGTGCTATGGCCCTTCCTGTGTTTACACAGCCCAGGGATGGAACAGACACTGAAGCTCAGACAACTGGTCCTAATCTGGCCTGGTCATTCCCTCCATTCCCAGAGTCAACGTCTCCTCACCATCTCTGCCATCTCCCTTCCTCTCCATCAGAGAGCTCTTCTCGGTGGCAAATTGTTCTCACACTCAGGCTTTAAGGTCCTTTCTCAGGTGCCTCATTCTAGCTGCCTTAGACCCACCCTCTTCTCGGTGCTACCTACCTCCCTGTTCCAGTCACCCCACCTCTTCTACAACAGCCCTTTCTGGTATCTCCCGCCCTTTATAATTACCTTCCATTTCAAAATCCAACCTACCTGTAATTGACATTGTCAGAGTATTTCCTGATCAAGAGTCTAAGGTAGTTTCCGACTGCCAGGTGAAAGCCACACTGGCCTACCTGCACCTTTCAGCCCTTGTGAAATTTAAGCTCTTCCCATCTCAGCATTCCAATAAACAGATTTTTTGCGCCCAAGATCATAATGCTTAACATTATGACCACTAGAATGTAAGTTCTCTGAATGCAGGGACTCTTTTTTTTTTTTTTCCCTTTCTGGCTTATTTATTGCTGTATTCCCAGTTAAATGAATAAATGAATTATGAATTTTGGATTCTAATTTTTCCTGAGAAGTTTCTGAGATTTCCTTGGAATTCAGTTCCCCTCTTCTCTGCCAAGTCTTTTTCCTTGTCTCCTTCAAATTCAAGCTCAGTAGGAGGCTGTGTTTCCCTCCATATGCTTCAGAGCTCGGTGGTTCTGACAGGTCTCTCTTCATGTGCTTCCTCTAAATATTTCATGGGCTGACCCATTTCAGTTTCGGGGTACTGTTGTTGGGGAGGGGCTGTGCTTCACTCATGCTTTAAACTAGTAATTCAACAATTACTTATTGAATGTATAATACTAGGCACTAGACCTGCCCTTGGCTATGAGCTACAGCAGTGAACAAAACAAATGACCCTATCCTCATGGTAGTATATTCTGGTTTGGCAGAAAAGACAATGAACAAGATAAAGAAATAAAATTTATAGTATCTATAATAATAATAATAATAATAGGTAATATGCTAATTAGACCAGACATCTTCCAGACGTCATTCTAGATGTCCTTCCTGACAAAGCCAGGGCCCAGCACCCGAGACTGTGGCCAGCACAGGATAAGCCGGCCAGGGGCCCAGGGGCCTTTGGCCAGCCTGGGGGAAGCTGGCTAGGTCCTGGTGCCTGCAGGTGGCCAGAGCGGGTAAGTCTGGGTCCCAGGTGCCGGAGGAAAGCGGGTGCCAGCAGCCTGGGGGAAGGAAGGCCTACTTTTGCACGAATTTTCATGCATCAGATCTCTAGTGTTACATAATTATAACTGCTAATGAAGGAAAGAAAGAGTGAAGAGGAATGTTAGGGTGATTAGAAAAGGCCCCTCTGAAATGTGATATTGAGTATTGAGTATAAGGAGAACGTATGCGTACCTCTAGGCAACTAAAGGTATTTAAGGCCACCAAAAATGCATGTGTAAAGGCCCTGAGATGGGTCAGTGCCTGACCAGGAGGCCAATATGGCTGAGAGAGTGATGAAAGGGAGAATAAGAAGATCTGGTCAGGGCAGGTAACAGGTTGCCTTGCTTTGTAAGGCCTTGTAGGTTCCAGAGAGGGGTTTCCCTTACCTAACGTGATCTTATTTCTAGTCACTGGTATAAACTACACTCAGCACTACCATGGGGGCCTTTGAAGTCTTTGAAGAGGGAGAGTGTGGCCTTTCAGACAGCACAGCTCTTGTGAGGAACTACTGAGGCTACCCCAATGAGGTCAGGTCCTGGGACAACCACACTACCAGAAGAGGGCCTGGCTCTGTAGGAGTGAAGTTTGTGCCAAGACCAGGGCTGGGAGGACTCATCAAAGAGGAGTAAACACCATCACATGAGAGGTCTTCTCTATTCCTCTGGTCTTTGTAACTCAGGACTAAAGAATGTTGGCTGAGAGAGCATCATCATGAGGGATTGTCAAGCCAATAGTCAAGCCCTTAGCAGAAAGCCAAATTCCACAGATTTTTTGAGAGGTGGCTCAGGTGAAAGCAAAATCCAGACTAGCTCACCTTCATTCAGTCTCTCTAACCCTCCATTTTCTCCTGTGAAAAATGGGAGTTTTAGAATAGTACCTACAGTAGTACCTGTTGCTAGGTAAGATTCAATGAGCTAACAATCCTTAACAGCCTACACTTAAGAGCCTTCACTGTATTCCAGATTCTGCTCTTAACACTTGAAAAACATAGCAACTGATTTAACCCTCACTACACTCCTATGAAGTAAATGTGTTACATCATTCATATCAGTTTCCTAGGACTGTCACAACAAATTACCACAAACTTAGTGACTTAAAATAACAGAAATTTATTCTCTCACTATGTGGAGGCCACAAGTCCAGAATCAAGGTGTCAACAGGGCCAAAAGTTCTGGAGAAGATTTCTTTCTTGCCTACTCCAGCTTCTGCTGGCTCCTGGAGTTCCTTGACTTGTAGCTACAACACTTCAAACTCTGCCTCTGTTTGTATATGCTCTTTTCCCTCCGCTTTGACTTAGCAGGACATCAGTCATTTAGTGGATTTAGGGCCCACCTTAAATCCAGAACCATCTCATCTTAAGATCCTTAATTACATTTGCAAACACATTGCTTCTAAATAAGGTCATAATTGTAGTTACAGTTGTCATCATCATTATTGTCACTTTACAAATGAGGAAACTGAGTCACAGAAAAATTAAGTAACTTGTCCAGCGTCACAATTATGTAAATGTCAGGATCAAGAATTAAACACAGGCATCCTGGCCCAGAGGATAGGCTTTTTACCACTGCCCTATCCTATTCCATATGACTGGAGCTCAGTACAGTGCCTGGTATATAGTACCAGTGCTATATGTGGTAGCCAATCTTATTATCCAGAAATGAAAAGGGACTGACTTTAATGACTGGACTGGACGGGCTATCTGGATTGTTGTCACTGATGCCACCAGATAACGTTGTACCTTTTAAAATACACCATCTCTAAACCTCCTACATAAATAAATAAAATAGTCTTTGGTCCCTGATAATAAGAAGCTTACAGCTAAATGCCAGATGCTGAGATTTCGATTCTTGGCGAGGGAGGGAGGGGATTTGACTTGCTCAGTCATAACTCTTGCAAAGAGGAGTATAAAGGATTTGGTCCTAGTCTCTCCACTCCATGCCACTGCTTCAAAGTCCTGCATTGGAGACATGTAGAAATAACTCGGGTTCATTCCTTGTCAGTTGACTGAATGCAAAAAAACTCACCCAAATGGAAATGGAAAGATCTTAGTCTACTTCATGCACACTCTCCCCACCCCCTTTTTTCCCAATTAATAAGTTGAGTCAAGTTTGAAGGTAAAAGTTTAATTTGGTTGGATTTTTTCCTGCCTTTTTCAAATAAAGAAAGTTAGTATTTAATTGTCAATAAATACACAATTACTGAAAATGTACTTCATTTGATGACCAGTTGGTTAAAAGGCAAAAGGCAAAGGAGACTGAGGGAAAACAAGATGGACAGGCAGGAAAGACAGTCAGAGAGTAAGAGCAGAAGAAAGATGTGTCTTGAGGGGAATGAAAAGAGAGGTGGAGAGACAAGTAACTGAGTGAATAACGCATGTCCTGCTCCACTGATTATTTTGAACCGCAGACTTCAGAGGAAGTTTTCTGTTTATTTAGGATCTCTTAGTTTTACTCTTTAGAATGTTGATGAGCTGGCTATTCTCAGTTCACAGCTATCTTTCCCAAGAAAGGGGATGCATTTATCTTAAACAAGCCTGACCGATCCTGGGTGGATGCCTCAGAGGTTCAGCTTTGGTTGGGAAGAGCCCATGTGGTGACACACTGGCAGGGGAGACCTGACCTGGGAGGTGGAGGAAAAGCTCTTCCTGCCAGTCGGATTCTGCCACCCCACGCTCCCCACGCCACAGTTCTTCTTGCTGTGGGTTGTGCTCTTCTCAGATCAGCAGTAAGTAAGTGACTTTGCACGTGGTGTGCCTAACTCTAAAAATGTTAATGACTGCAGAAATCAAATGCCAGCATGGGCTCTGTATGCGGGAAATAAGGAAGCAAAAGAGTCCCCTTCCCCCACTAGCCTCCTCACTTCCTCCTACCATAATGTCTACCTCCTCACCATACCGCTCTGGCCTCTCCTAAATTCTTTTGCCCATAGATTGCATGGAGCACAATAGGTCTTTGTGGACATTGGGGAATCCCATATTCAAATAGAGGGGGAAGGCTGTTTCCCTCGAAGTGATATCACTGAGACTGCAGACAGGAATCCCCTGTGTCCCAGCCAACAAGCACAACAATCTCATGTATTGATGGTCTCTGCAGTAAGCACATTGCTTCCACTAAATGAATCTCTTCCACATCTGAAACTGAAGAATTATGCCCTGGGGACTCTACACTTTCTCGAAGCAGCTGCATTTCTCAGCAAGACTTAGTTGTAACCAATGAAAAAGACTGAGAAAATCTGTACTGGCCATTCATCGCTCTTGTGGGGGTTATGGTGGGGGTGGGGTGAACTAATCCACCCCGGTGGCCTAGATTTACAGTCTCCTGTCTTCTTTACCTTACTTTAATAAACTCTCTCATTTCTACCTGCTCATTTTTGTACCCATGAGGTGCAAAAGTCAGAAGCAACATAAAAATATTTCTGCAACAAAATATGCCACAAAGTAAAAAATGACATAAATGACATAAATGGGAAAATGTTCATATCAACCATGAAATAATTGGTTTTCTTAATGTATATAGTCACTTAAAATTATTAAGAAAATGATCAACCCATCTAAATAGAAAAAAGGGCAAAGACAATTCAAAAAAATAAATATGTATTTTTAATATAATATATTCTAATCACCCTTAAAGAAATGTAAATGAAAGAAATAACGAGATAGCTTTATCATTTACAGAATAGCAAATTTTAAAAGTTTAATATATAATAATGTTATATACTTATTGAAAATGGCCAAAATAAAAATAATGATACTACCACATGTTGACAAGTATTTAGAGCAACTGTAACTCTTGTAAATTACTGCTAAGAATGCAAAATGGCACAGATACTTTTAAAAGAGTTTGGCAGTTTCTTATGAAGTTAAATATATACTTACTTTATGACATGGCAATTTCACTTTTAGGTAAGGACAAGAAGAGTAAGGATATATGTCTACACAAAAACCTGTATCTAAATATTTCTAATGACTTTATTCTTCACCAGAAAGATCTTAGTCTACTTCACACACACTCAAATGCCCATCAACTAGTGAGTGTGCCGAAATTGTAACATAGCCATCCAATGGATTTCTACTCAACAATGAAAAGGGCATAAACTACTAATAAATGCAACAACATGGATAGATCTCAAAATCATTATGTTAAGTTAAAGAAGTCAGACTCAAAATACCATGTATTGTATGATTGCATTTATAAAATATCCTGGAAAAGGCAAAACTAAGGACAAAAAATTAAAACAGTGTGCAAAAGTGCAGAGACAGAGAATCAACTACAAAGGTCCAAGGTGATAGGATACTCTTGATTGCAGTGGTGGTTAAATGACTATATACATTTATTAAAATCCACATAACTGTATACCTGAAAGGGTGAATTTTACTGAAAATTCAATAAAGAAATTGTATATATCAACAAGGATGTGGGGAAACAGGCCCATCTTACATGTTGCTAGGACTGTTTATAATAGCAAGACTAAAAATTACTAATGGTCCATTAACTGAGGTTTGACTATATAAATTCTAGTACAGCTGTATATAATACTATGCAGGCAAGGAAAAGATTGAGATCCATGAATGCTGATTCAAACTGTCCTCAAACATTTTGTTAAGAACAATGTACAGAATAATTTGTGCAGTGTGTTCTCCTTGGGTAGAGGCATAGACATGTCTGGAAGGTTATAGATTCACTAGGAGGACTCACAGGATTCAGCATGTGGTCATATTTGTGGCTAAGATTCATTACAGTGAAAGAATATTAAGTGAAATCAGCAAAGAGGAAAAAAATGTATAGGACAGAGTCTGGGGAAAACCAGATAGATGCAAGCTTCCCATTTTCTCCCCCCAGTAGAGAATATAGGACACACTTAATTCCCCCAGCAATAAATTGTGGTAACACATTTGAAATGTGGTCTATTAGGGAACCACAAAGAGACCTAGTGGCCAGGGCTTTCTTTGGGGGCCAGTCATATAGGCACCTCCATCCAGCATACGTCAACATTCCAAACTTCCAAGAAGAAAGTAGGTGCCCAGCACAAATAGTCCAGTCTCAGCAAGCCAACCTCTTCAGTTCTCCAGAATGGTCAGAACCCTTCTAATATCGCAACTCCCAACACTAGCCACGGGCCAACCCAGCAAGCAGGTCCCCCAGAAATAGCAGTCCCAAAAGCCTGCATGTTAATTCCCTTCCACAGTGAACAATTCTTAATGTATTTTACCACATGCCCTTTCTTACTTCCTCACTCTTACTTTCCCCTCCCTTCTTCTTCTTCCTCTGGCCCTCCCCTATCTTCCTTCCTTCCTTAATTCTCTAAGCAATTTGAGATTATTAAAGAAATTCCTGATAATTCAAAGTCTTTGAGTTGAAGGTTTCAAGTCTGGAGTAAATGCCAAAGATGGCAGAAGCCTGGAAGATGGGTATTTTGGCTGAATGGGAAGTTTGTGCATTGGTGGTTTGATGTTGACTTTGCCGATTTTCTGCCCACTTTATTACCCTACTAGTCACTCAGCAACCTGGTTAGTCCAAATAGCCATCTCTGGGTCCCCATTCATTCTTTCCAGATCAATGTCATCTCTTTTATATACTTTGAGGTAGAATGATCAGGTCTCACTTGGTCAGGCTTTGAGTAGATTTAAAGCTTTATCTTGAGAGAGTTTTAGCAACTCCTCTTAGGCACCTCTGCTATTATATATCAATACTAGAGGCCTGGTGCATGAAATTCGTGCACGGGGGAGAGGGGGAAGAGGGTATGTCCCTTAGCCCAGTCTGCACCCTCTCCAATCTGGAGCCCCTCAAGAGATGTACTCCTACCAGGATAGGGCCTAAACGGGCAGTCAGACATCCCTCTCACAATCTAGGACTGCTGGCTCCCAACTGCTCGCCTGCCTGCCTTCCTGAATGCCCCTAACCACTCCCCTGCCAGCCATATTGATGCCTAACTGCTCCACTGCCAGCCAAATTGCCCCTAACTGCCCTCCCCTGCAGGCCTACTCACCCCTAACTGCCTCCCCTGCAGGCCTGGGTCCTCCCCAACTGCCCTTCCCTGCAGATCTAGTCACCCCCAACTTTCCTCCTCTGCTGGCCTGATCACCCCTAAGTGCCCTCCCCTGTAGGCTTGATCGCCCCTAACTGCCCTCCCTTGCAGGACTGGTCTCTCCTCTGCTCGCCATCTTGTGGTGGCCATCTTGTGTTCACATGGGGGTAGGATCTTTGGCCACATGGAGGCAGACATCTTGTGTGTTGGAGTGATGGTTAATTTGCATATCATTCTTTTATTAGATAGGATAGAGGCCTGGTACATGGGTGGTAGCTGGTTGGTTTGCCCTGAAGGGTGTCCCGAATCAGGATGGGGGTTCCCTTGGGGTGTGGGGTGGCTTGGGCAAGGGGCCTGTGATGGTTTGCAAGTTGGCCATGGCCCCCCCAGGGACCCAAGCGGAGGCCATAGTATTTGGGGTTTATTTATCTTCTATAACTGAAACTTTGTAACCTGGGGGGGAGGCCAGGATAGGGCAGGGTAGATGGCTTCCTCCATTGCCGGGGCAACCTAAGCTCTCTCCAGCTCCGTGGCTGCTGCCATTTTGTTGGGATTTATTTATCTTCTATAATTGAAACTTTGTAGCCTTGAGTGGAGGCCAGGGCTGGCCAGGACGGGTGAGAAGCATGGCTTCCTCCATCACTGGGGCAACCTAGGCCTCTTGCTTGCTCCAGCTCCGTGGTCACTGACTTCTTTGTTGGGTTAATTTGCATGCTTGCTCCTGATTGGCTGGTGGGCGTGTTTTGTAGGCATAGCAGAGGTAAGGTCAATTTGCATGTTTCTCTTCTATTAGATAGGACAAGAGGGAACACTCTCTGGATAAAATATAATCAAATTAGCACTTAGATACTAATGTGAAAACTCATTTTTAAATTGATTAATACCTAGTTCTTATCAAGGGTGTGACAGGTAGAACTGATATTTGGAAGGGGCAATCTAAGAGTTCCCTATTTTTTTAAAGTATATTTTTCTGTACTCATTTAATAAGGTGGAAGGCAGGAAGGGTTAAAGAAAGATCCCCGAACCTTGGAGAAAGGAGTGTCCTCCTTAGGCAAAACTAGTAAGACCCACACATGACAGATAAAAGCAGCTCCTATCAAAAGTGCCCACACTTTAAAAGTATGTTCAATCTTTTGACCTAAGTATTTCCTCAACTCCAGAATACAAGTAAGAAAATGGTGTCCTTCTCAATTTTGTAACCTGAATGAGGAAACAATGTGTACATATGGTGAGTGGGGTCATCTGCATGGAGTGAAAAGACAACTAGAATTGATCAATGTGGTGTGTTTCCAGCAAGGTCTGGTGCCCATGACTCTAGTATATCCTTTCCCAGAAAGTTCTTTCTCCAGAGTGATGATAGATGACCCTCCTAAAATAATCAGACTGACTGCCCCCACTATTTACTTATTGTTCGCCACCTATCTTGCCATGATTTTTCTACAGGGTAAAAAAAATGAGCTGATCATTGTTAAACAGCAAGTGGGGATTGTGCCTTCTATGCCCATCTTTGCATGTTTGGTTTCACAGGATTCTCATTCTTTTTATTCCACAAGAGGAAAGTAGATTCTTTCCCTATAAGACACAGGCTGCTTACAAAATACAGATGCAATGCAGAGACCAAAGGAACCACATGTATAGCACAGTGTGTGCACTTGTTCCCAGGCAGCTGGTCTGCTTTCTCATGGGCTCAGATTCACTAAGGTAGGAGAGGTACAGTAAGACAAGAAAGCTGACTTGGAAGACCAAAGCAGATAAGAGTGATCCCATAAGCTTTTTCATCTTTGGAATTACAATAATGTTCTTAATGGAAGAAGAGTATATTTATTCACCCCAGCAAAAGCCCAGGACACCCAACAAAAGGAAGCCTATATGATGATACTTGGAAATGATGGCTAAAATATTTAAAGTTCTTTCTAGAAATTCCTGCAAACCCAAAGACTTTGGGGAGCCCATGATTTGAAGAGGAAAATTTTACTCCATCTTCTGGGAAAGTCTTCATTGCCTACAATTGACCTAGGAAAATGACACATTGGTAGATCCATCTTTAGAGACATGGAAAGGTAACTTGAATTACAAAGATACTATTGGGCCTACTCACCACCTATTCTCTCAGGATAGAGCAGGGGGAAAGACTACTTCCTCTCTTCTTAGTGCTTTCTATGTTGCTGATACGTTTATTCCACTTTTTTTACCTTTGGCTCTCTCCCTCAGCATCTCCAGCGAGCTGCACCAGTTCTTATAATTTGATTTCCTTTAACTTGTTTTTTTTTCCCATTGCACTCCGTGCATCCCTAAACTCCCACCTCCCCACAGCCTACTCACTCTTTGGTCCACCACACCTGGCTTCTGCCCCACCATTTCCCTAAGCCACTTACACAAATATCCAATGGACATTTTTCAGTATTTACACTTCCTGTAGAATTTGACACTGTTAACTTCTTACTATAAAAACTCTCTCCTGCCTCTGTCAGTGTTGTACAGTGGTTAGAGTGTCAGCCTGTACACTGAAGGGTCCCAGGTTCGATTCCTGGTCAGGAGCACGTATCTAGGTTGCAGTCGGCACATGCAGGAGACAACCAATGAATGTTTCTCCCTCACATTGATATTTCTTTCTTTCATTTACCCCCTCTCCCTCCCTTTCTTCCTTCCACTCGCTCTGAAAAGCAATGGGAAAAAAATATCCTCAGGTGAAATTAACCAAAATAATAAAAACATAAAAACTCTCTCCTTCCTTGGCTCCCATGACACTGGGCTCTTCTAGTAGTCCTCCTAGTTCTCTGACCTCTACTTTGCTGGCTCCTTTTTCTCCTCAAACCCTGTAAATAGGGATATACCACAGATCTTCATCTTGGAACCTTGGCTCCTCTCACTTCATATATATATACACCCAACTGAATGGTAATGATTCCCTAATCCTTATGAGGACGATTCCCTAATCTGCTATAGCAATGACCCCCCGATGTGGATCTCCAGGCCAAGACTTTCTCTTGACTATAATTCTAGTCACCCGTTGGACATCTGTTTTGGTGCCTACAGCCAAACTCAGCATGTCTAAAACTTAGTGTTTTTTCTCCAGTTTTTCTGCAAAATCTTCTCAGTGAAAGTCACTATCATGCTCCCATTTCCCCAAACTCCTCTTCCTCCAAACAAACTCCAAGTTTGTTCATTCTACCCACTAAGTATCTCTCAAATCCATTTGTTCACTCTATTTCTTGGCTGGACTCCTACAAAAACTTCCATAGAGGCCTGCCCACATCTAGGCTCTCCCCCTTCCAATCTATCCTCAATTCTGAAGCTAATGCGACCAATATAACAATGAAGACCTGACTATGCAGCCTACCAGTGTCAACTTCAGTGACTCAATGTGTCTCAAAATAAAAGTCAAACTCTTTGACAACAATTTTAAGGCTGTGTTCCCACATAATTCAGGTAAGTTCAAGATATTAGTCTCTAAATTGGTCTTTCTTTTTCACATCCTTATGCCTTGCACAGTATTCCTCTTTCTTCTGCTTAAAACACTCTTCTTTCCTCTATTCTTTACCTAGCTAACTCCAACTTGAGGAAATTGAGGCTGAGAGTCATCAATTTATGTGTCACCAATTCCTGAAAGTTTCTTGTCCCTTTTCTAATGATGAATTAAATTACCTATGTATCTGTCTCAGCACCCCTCCCACAATAATACAACAGCCTTTCACCAGTGTCAGTCTCTTAGAGGAGAACACCTTGAGAACAGAGTGTACCTTTTAGATCTCCAGGAACCATCAAAGAGTCTGTCCTATGTCAGTATTCCATATGTCAGTTGAATAAATGAATGGATAAGATTGATGTGAATTTTTACACACAATGGTTTCCATCAAGAAAAGGGGGGTGGATTTATTTGATTATTACAAATGTGTTTTAACTTCTCAACTCCATGGTTCTATTTTTAGTGAGCTGCCAGGCAACCTCGACTTCAGTTTGCATGTGTTGTAGGAAGCAAAGAGGACAGATGTTTGGGCAGTAAATCCCAAACCTGGATCCCAGAACTTAGTCATAAACTCGATGGGATATCTTCTCACTGAATTCCCAAAAATAATAGACTCAAATGATATTTTACAATAGAAGGAACCACACATTTAGTCCTTTCTAAGCAACCATGGTTAACTCTACAATTGTTTTGAAAAATAAGTCGCTCTATTAAATAGAGGCAATACATTGGGAAATAATGCATCTCCTTATTTATGACTATAATAACCTCATAGGAGGCATTGCAATTCTGTCTTTTACTAACTGTGTGACTTGGGCAAGTTATTTAACCTTTCTAAGTCTTCATTTTCTAGACAAATTCCATCACTTACTTTGGGAAACTGATGTGAGGACATAGTGAGCTGTGTGTGACAGGAGTGATTAACGAGATCCCAATCAGCTCCATAGCCTCAGTGACTACTGTCCTTACGTGGAAAATACTCTAATTTATATTTAGTACAGACTTATGTGTTCTTGACCTTTCAGTTCCCCCATAAACCTTTTAGCTTGGATAATTCATAGGCACCTCAAACCTATTCTGCCCTAACAGGATTCATGCTTTCCCCCTCCTTCCCACGCCTGTTCCTCCTATAGCTTTCCATACCTCAGTATCTAGAGCTCAGTGAACACCTCTACTAGTTATCCAGTTGTAACAGCAAAAAACAATGTCATCTTCCTCCATTCTCTCCTCACCCTTCCCCTTCACATCCAGGCAACCCATTCATTCAGCAAATATTACTGAGACTTTGCAGCCAGTCCTGAGAGTCTGTCTCCCAAAGATTCTGATGCCCACTCCTCCCCCAGCACACCGCCCCCTTCTTAGTGCAATCACCACCATCCTAACTGGTCTCCCTGCATCCACTCTTGCCTCTTGACAATTTGCTTTCCACACTGCAGCCAGAGCGATCTTTTAAAGGTGTCTACATGATCACATCACCCACTAGTTTCTTAAAATACTTCATAGCCCTCAGTTACTTTAGAATAAAGACCAAAGTCCTTCATGTAAACCACAGGCTCTACATGTTCTGTCCTTCCTGGGTTTCTAGCCACTTATCCACCATTCCCTCTCTCTTTTCACATTTCACAACTTTTTTTTTCACTTTTTTGGTATTTGTGATTCTTTTTGCCAAATAACTTCAAGAGAATAAAATTGTAGGGAGCCTCTTTTCAATCCCCACTTTACCATTCCTCCCCTGCTAAAGGGTCCTAGAGCAGTTTTTCACTCTCCCTGGAATGTTCTTCCACTCCCTTCACTTAGCTATTTTCTACTCATCCTCCAGATTTCAGCTAAAAAGTCACTTCCTCAAGATGCCTCAGAGACTCTGTCCCATGAATCCCATACTAGCTGTATTCCTAATATTCATACTTTATATCACTCCTTATAGCACTCAAACTCATTCTTTATATCACTCATTCTTCATATCACTAAGGCCATTGTAATTAATTATCTAGATGTTTAAGTGTGCCACCACACCAGTCATTCTCAATTCTGGCTGCACACAGATTCACTGGAGAACTTTGTGGAAAATACCCATTCCAGAGTTCCACCCCAGACTAATTAAATCTGAATCACTGAGGTGGAGCCTCTTCCTTGCTATTTTTTAATGGTTTCCTGGTGCATCTAATGTGCAGCCAAGGTTGAGAACCACTGAGTTCAGCGGGAAGGACCATGTCTGCTTATCAGTAGTCACTCAATAAATGGTAACTGTAGTTACGACTATTGTTGTTATTGTCATGGTCAATTTGCTATGATTAAAATCATAACTTTTTTTTCACATTTCTGGCATTTGTTATTCCAAGAAAATAAAATTGTAACAATCAAATCATCTTCTTAAAATTCAGCAAGTTTTTCTATTTTTCTGTCCACACGGAGCTTCAATTAAGGACTTTGCCAGAACCCACTAGACATAATGTTTTCACAAGCCACATCTCCAAGATGGAACAAAATACAGCATATTAAGAAATTCAGTTCTTATCATGCAACTTCTTTTTATGTAGTTATGTATCAGTAATCATAGTGCCTTTCTAATATTATAATGACATGAGTTAATTAGATTGACCAATGCCTGCTCATTTGGATTCTATTTGACTTTACTCTTCTATATTACAGATTTTCTTTCCTATAACTGGACCTATTTTACTAAGCAAAGGTCAGTCCCACTCCCTATTCTGGCATAGTGGTTAAGACAAGTTTCTTTGGCTTGTAGTTTTCTTGTTCAGAGAGCCTTCTAAAAATGTAGTTTCTATAATCCAGTTTTCAAACCATAAACTTGCTCAAAATCACCTGGAAGGCTTATAAAAATAAAAGCTGCTGGGCCCCAAACTCAGAGTTTCTGAGGCCAGAGAATTTGCATTTCTACCAAGTTGCCAGGTGCTGCTGCTGGTCCACAGACCACACTTTGAAAACCACTGTTTTAACTCATAATTCACTAGCTACATCCTACTTAATGACCGATAATTTTTTTTTAAAAATAGAGAAGAGCAGTTGTGAGGCCTTTTAAGGGTATAATGGGTGAAGATTTCCCAGTTTATTCTTTACATTTAAAGCATGACCATCAGCCTTTCTCACAGGATTTCAGAGGGGTTTTCTACATGCAATTTTTGTAAACAAGTCAACATATCCCACCCATAACTCTCTTTTTATGAGAAAGAGATTATGAAGGTATGTGGGGCCAGCACACCTCCCATCAGTTCCTAATGGGTAATTCCCTCAGCCGCCTTTGTTCAGGACCCTGACGTCAGCCAGCTCTGTGAATTCACCTTCAGGATTGTTGAACACAAGGGTGGGAATTTCTAAGAAGCTCTTCAAAGAAACAAGCTTCAAAATCACTTTGGAGATTTCAGCAGGATTGGGAGGAAAGGGTAGGATAGGGAATTCCAAGTCACCCCAAAGGAAGCTACTGAGACCAATGCCAGCACCCTGGCGAGTTGCCAGGCAGGCAAGCAAGCCACTATCCCTGGAATAAACAGCCAGTGAACTGAATGTAACCTTTGCAGTTGCTCACTATGCCAATGTGATGCATTCAGATGCACACACAACAACACATCCTCACTCTCCAAAGGGAGCAACTGGGATAACAAAGTTTCCTGTGCTGCCTCATTTAGGAGCTTGTGGGGCACTCTTAGGGTGACCAGCTGTCCCAGTTTGTCCAGGACCATCCTGCTTTTAGCATTTTCTTCAGATCCCCAACTTCTCCAATTACCCTCTCTCCTGTACCATTCCCATTCAACCTCATTGCTACCTTCTTTGCAACTACCTGGGATACAGGCACCCTCTCCTCCAAGGTGCACTCTCTCCTGGCAGTTAGACAGACATGAGCAGAGCAAGGAGATAGGCCAGAGACAGGTCACCAGGGCAGAAAGTTATGAGTGCCTAGCAACGGGCAAAACTGGGAAAACAAGGACCTTCCCCCAGGGTGGTCTTTCCTCCTCTAGCATATCACTAGTCGTGCAGTTTAGACCCCTTGACCTTTCCTTTCTAGAGTTAACATCTAGGCCTCAGTTGTATTTCAGCCCCTTGCCCAGAAATGCAGCAAAACCCAGCAGATGACGCCAGGATTAGATACATTGACTGATGACCCACTAATCTGGTGCCAACCCATCAGCAGAGAAGGACCCTGAAAGGACACACCTGGAAATTTGATGAACATTCTACTGAGATCCTTCCTGAGACCTACCCTAAAATCTCCACTCTTAAAAGCCCTTGGGACCAGGACCCTGGGCACTCTCACTCCTGCCCTCCCTTTCTTCCCCACCCCAACCCCACCCCTGGCCACCCCTGGCGTGGTACCTTTACCTTCCTCTCTCCTAAGCTTCAAGGGCCCCTTCTTTTGCTCTGTAACTTGTTTCCTGGGCCCATTTCTTCTACTGCTTACTTCTAACTCTTTGACTTCCTAAAGTTCTAGTCTTGGCTTTTTCCTAGCCAAAACTCAAATACCAAGGTTGCTGAACCAACATCTAGTCTGGATATAGCTTTTTAAGACGAAAAAAATCTCAAAGTTGAAAAGATTCTTAGAGTTCACACACTCCAAGGTTCCTAGTCATTTGGGACTTTTTCCAGCCCTATCCGGGGCAATTGCATTAAAATCTCTGGTGACAGGGCCCAGGCAGTGGTCGTTTTTTCAAAGCAGTCACGTGATGCTAATGTATAGCCAAACCTGCGAACTGTTTCTAAGTTGCCTATCCAGTTCTACAAAATTCGTAGGTATTTAACTTCTGTTGTAAACTGTTCTAATGGGGACAAAAGAGCATGTCCATGTAGTCGGGGCCATTGCCAAACATCTGTAATTTGCTAAGAAGCTCTTATCTTGACCCAAGATTTTATTTCATTCCAACTTCCACTCATTGATCCCTGCTCTAAGCTATGAAGCAAAACAGAGCATATTTACTTGTTCAATAAAAACATTTTTTTTCGAATTCTCAAAGATAGCCTGTATATAAATCCATCCTCAAGTTTCCTTGTCTTGAGGCTAAGTAACCCAGCTCCATTACCATTCTTTACATAACAAGATTGCCGGATCTCATCTCCCTAATTATCCTCTACTTCACGCCTTGTTTGTTAAAATCCCTCCCAAACACTCTGCTCTAAACTGAAGATAATACAAATATAGTGCAGTTATTACATCCTTGATCTGGAAACTTAACTTTAATTGGCACTGCCTAATATGTCTAGTTATTTTAGGTACTCATATTGAGATTTTTGTGGTCAGGTAAAATCTAGAGATATTTTTTCACATGAACTACCTCCAAATCAGGATTCTCACCCTGAGTGTATCATTTAAATGTCAACCTCAGGGTCCCAGCCCATCTTTCCAGCTTAATTCTTTTATATAACACATTGTATGCTCACTAAAAAACTATATATGGTTGGCAGATTTGCTAATCATGCTTTCTATGTCTTCATCTAAATCACTGATAGAATGTGCCTTATAAGACTGGGCAAAGGGCAAAACCTTATGGTATCTTCCCCTAATAACCTATATTCAATGTGAATTTCAAACCATTTGTCAACAGGATATAACCAAGAATCATGCTAATACCAATTCTCTTGATTGATTCTTTTTAAAAAATATATGTTATTGATATTTTTACAGAGAGGAAGGGAGAGGAATAGAGAGTTGAAACATTGATGAGAGAGAAACATCAATCAACTGCCTCCTGCACGCCCCCTACTGGGGATGTGCTGCAACCAAGGTATATGCCCTTGACGGGAATTGAACCTAAGACCCTTGAGTTTGCAGGCCGATGCTCAAACCCATTAGGACTCTTGATTCTTATCCAGTCCAAATTTCTCCAAGTCATCTTTAAGCATATCATGAAAAACTTTGGTACATTTTCTCATGTTGAAGTACTTATAAGCAAGATGATTAAAAAACTGATTTGCTTTAAAATATTCCAATAACAACAACAAACACTTGGTAGAGGGAAAAGTAATAGAAGAAACAAAAATCTCAGGATATTGCTAATTATTGAAGATAAGCAGTGGGTATATAAAAGTTTATTATACTATTCTCTTCTTTTGTTTTTGTGGGAAATTTTATGTAACTAAAAAAATTTCGAGCCCTAACCAGTTTGGCTCAGTGGATAGAGCGTCAGCCTGCGGACTCAACGGTCCCTCCCAGGTTCGATTCTGGTCAAGGGCATGTACCTGGTGTCTGGCACATCCCCAACAGGGGGTGTGCAGGAGGCAGCTGATTGATGTTTCTCTCTCATCAATGTTTCTAACTCTCTCTCTCTTTCTTCCTCTCTGTAAAAAAATCAATAAAATATATTCTTAAAAAATTTTCGAGAACCTCTTGCTATAAAATAAAATGCACTTTGAGAAACTGGCAGAATTTATTAACTCTAGCACTCTCCTACACATCTTCTGAATTGGGATAACTTGATATGCCCTGATTTAGCAAATCCATGCCTGTTTCAAGTGATGCTAACAATTTTCCATATTTACTTCAAGATTTTGCCGAGAATCAACATCATGTGGAGTTTCCTGAATCTGCCCTTTCCATATTTTATGATTTAGGTGAATAACTCTGAAAGTTTATAGAACATCATCTTTGCAAAGTGCTTTAAAGTCATTTAGAAAAGTAAAGGGCTCACAGTAACTTCCGACCTGTTTTAATGACTTTTAATGATGCATATTTTACTTTGAATTGATTGAGCTACATTTTTCTAGACTGAAGCAAATAGAAGTTCAGAGGTTCCAATTTCTTTGCATAATCCATTACATTGTGCCTCCCTCTTCCTGTTCATGTTTTAGCACTGAACCGTCTCTAAAATAACATTTTTTTGTTATCTTTAGCATTTTTTCCTTCATGCTTCATCTCCAAGTGTCTAAACAGTCTTCTCAGTTACTTGCCATCTTTTTTCTCTATTGTGCAAATCCTTAGAGAAAACAGTTTCAAAAAAGTCATGATCATCATAGAAATTTTTAGAAAATAAGGAAATGTATGAAAGAAAATTAAACTTACCCATGCTTTCTGAGCTTCTTATTAAAGTCCCTCTGATCAAATAAATTTTTTAAATGCCTTCACTTTTCTTACCAATTAAGATACTTATGATCTCATAATCATACTTCTCATCTGGTTGATATTTCATTTTTAGGCTCTTATCTTTTTGATCCATATTCTTTAGCAAATCTGAGTATGAGATCTCACTTACCATCTTTCTGATTCTTTTTTAAATCTGCCTGCTTAGAAAATGAGGCTTTGTGTCTGGGTGCCTTACATTTTCCTCCTTCAGGACTATTAATGCCTAAATGAACTACCTTCTTAACCACAACTTTCTTTTGAATCAGACTTAAGTCAAGGAAAGAAAAGTACCAAAATCTTTGTCTAATTTGCCTAAACTATCTGCAAGGGCCTGGCAGGTGGCTCAGTTGGAGTGTCGTGCGGTGCACCAAAAGGCTGCAGGTTCCATCCCCAGTTGGGCATTTCCAGGAGGCAGCTGATTGATGTTTCTCTCTCACATTGGTGTTTTTCTCTCTCTCCCTCTTCTTCTCTATCAATTTAAAAACAAACAAAGAAATATATCCTTAGGTGAGGATTAAAAAAAGTAAAGCATCTTCAAAGAAAATCAGAAAGTTTTTACATGCACTATTTTAGGAAAATTAGGTTTCCATTATATATCTCAATAAAGTAAGGTATTTCAGAATTTCATAACTGAATGGGGCCGGGGTAGGGGACAAAGCCTCTATTGAGGCTTTCTTTGCATTTACTATTCTTAAAGGTCCAGTAAGTTAAGTACTATTTTAATCCCTGTTTTACAGATAAGGAAAATGCACATGAGAAAGGTTAAGTAAGTTCACCAAGAACAAGGTGGTAGAATTTCTTCAAAATACTAATATCATTTGCAAATCCCATTGTGCAAAACCCTCCATTAGTTGCAGTATTCCATTGATAGTCTATTTGGCTTCTGTCCTTGCTTTGTAATTTGTAATAGAAACAGTGGGGTAGTTTATCCTATACTCATACAACAATGTCCTTTTTACTCTTCCTTCTTTGTATTATTACCCAAAGCCCTGCCTGGAGCTGCCAATCTTATGTTTCTGTATATTTATACAGACAAGCAATATCTTTAACATTCCCTCCCTGTCCTAAAACATCCGTGTCTTCGAATAAGAATGACTTCATTGCCCTTGATCAGTCAGGAGGCCCATCATTCTAAGCCTTTTGTGACATGTGGAGCCTCCAGTTTAGTATGTAGAGTAGAAGTAGCATATTAATTTTAATATGTTAAACTTTGATTTGGAAAAAAAATGCAGATAGTCAAAATAAAGCTTAAAATACTAAACTGATCAAATTTCCCTAAAAGTTGTATCAATGAATCACATATGTACTCTCCTTTTTTCTCTCAGTTCTTTTCCTGGAAATTAGTAGCCTGTTATGCTTCACATTGGATGTGAAATAAATGAACAAAAACAAAGCTAGAAGTTACTGGATCTATGATCTGGAGTAAGTCACATTCTCAGCCTTTGTTTTCTCAACTGCCTCCTCCTGACTCTATGTCTTCCTTTCTATGATCTGGAGTAAGTCACATTCTCAGCCTTTGTTTCCTTAACTGAGGATTAATGGTAATATCTACTTGTCAAGGTTAATAAGAGGATTACATTTAATTTAATAATGTATAAGAAGCTGCCATGTGAACTGTAAATTCATTTGAATATGATGCTTATGATACTGATGATTATAGTTCACAAGGCCATGACTTCATTTGTAACTAATATATAAAACCAAATATGTAAATGTGCAATACCTAAGTAACCAGAAGCTTTTTTTATCTGTAAATAGTGTTGAAAAGTTTTAAATTTCCTAAATTTCCAGGATAGGAAAGTCTAGGGTGGCCCAGCCAGCATGGCTCAATGGTTAAGTGTCAACCTATGAACCAAGAGGTCACAGTTTGATTCCCAATCAGGGCATACACTTGGATTGTGGATTTAACATGTTAATCCCAAGCAGGGGCATGCAGGAGGCAGCCAATCAGTGATTCTCTCTCATCATTGATGTTTCTATCTCTCCCCTTTCCTTCCTCTTTGAAATCAATAAAAATAAATTAAGGAAGGAAGGAAGGGAGGGAGGGAGGGAGGGAAGGAGGAAGGAAGGAAGGAAGGAAGGAAGGAAGGAAGGAAGGAAGGAAGGAAGGAAGGAAAGGAGGGAGGGAGGGAGAAAGAGAGGGAGAGAGGGAGGGAGAGAGGGAAAGAAAGTTTGGGTGGATGAGAAAATTCCTGTCACTTCAGCATTTGCCAGCTTTCGCTGCTGACAGTGGGTACTGGGGAGCCAGAATCGAGGACTAAGCTTGGCTTGGTGGGTACTGATCCAGAGTTGCCCTCTTCCTTGAAGAGCAGCATCAGCCTCCAGTTCTAGCATCAGGGTTCACTTTCTCAGGCAAAGAAGTGGGATGCGGTCAGGAGGCTGGGGAAACCACACCTTCTCCCTCCCCTGCTGGTCCTGCCCCTTCCTCCAGGCTTGCCTGGCAGGATCCTTTTAAGGCAATATAGAAGTCCTTAGGCTCAAAGTCCCCTCCATCCTCCACTGCTTCTCACTCTACTGATTTCCAGTTTGAGAGAGTTAAAGAAGAAATACCTCTGGTGACCTTAAAAGTAAAAAGGAGTTGTGTGGTCCTTCACACCTTAGAGTGAATTGTTGAGATGGACTGTTTCCCCAAGCCTGGCTGTGACAGAGCTAAACAGAGGAGCTAGAGGCAGTATAGGAAGGGAAGGGGCAAACCACTCCTTGGGATGCTTGGGGAGCAAAGAGCTTTAGGGCAATAGGGCAGGAGGACATAGAGTCAGGAGGCAGAAGAGAGGCTCCGAAATGAGGCCTGAGACAACACATGTACTTCTCCAGCACCCAGTTTACCAACTACCCACCCTATCTACTTCCTGCCTTCTCGGATGAAAAGAGAAGCATTGCAGGACCCCAGAAAAGAAAAACTCCTGTTATCCTCACAACCCTCTCCCTCATCGTCTGTTTAATTATTCATGAAACCCTTACAACACTGGAGACATCATTAATCCATCTGCATTTCAGGAAACCACAGTCAGAAAATTGAGTAATGTGCTCACAGAAAATGCAGTGGGATTTGAACACAAACCTGTCTGAACCTGGGAATTCTATACTCTTGATTAAATGATACCCATTTAACTCTTCTCTCTTCTCTCCCTTCCACCCCCAACCTAGCCCCCTGCCCACTTCCTTCAGCAAAGTGTGGCCAGTTTGCATAGCCATCTTCTGAGAAAAGTTGCTGTAGGTGGTTTTTGCCTCATAAGTTGCTAGGCTGGGTTTTGTGGCTGACCTTCCTATCCTGTGACCTTTTGATCGTGGCTACAGTAGATTGTTCCAGCAACTGCTGCTTGAACCAAAGCTTGGGCTGGGCCTGCTTGACCTCATTTAATCCTCACAACAAAGCTATAGACTAAGTACTAATATTAATCCCATTATAGAGGTAGAGGTAGGAGAACTGACACTCAGAGAAGTTACCTGCCTGAGGTTGTACAACTATAGTAAGAGGCAGAACGAGATTGGAAGGTTCATCCAAACACTTGAACACTTTGCTCTACCTCTTTTGGGGGGAAGTCAAGAGGCCCTCTTGAATGTAGTCTGTGATGGCAGAGGGGAACTGTCCTGCCACTGAGCAGGAGATGCAGAGACAAAGTCAGAGAAGAGCTGAGTGTTTACATTGGAACAGTGATCAGATAGTGACTTCCACAGTGGCTGTCCAGGCACTGACCTGACACTCTGCCCTCACCAAAGGTATTCCCTCTCCAGCTGATATGCAGCAGTAGAGCCTGTTACGTGTGTTTTCTGCCTTTTCCATGTGGGCCTGTCAACCCTTATCATCTCAAGTAGCCAAACCCAGTCCTTGTCATCTGTGCCTCACACATGCACACTCCCTTAGGCTTAAACTCCCTGCAACACACCCCATCATGCCTGCAACACACCCCATCACAATCTTGGCCTCACGGAATGGAGTGGCGAGAACCTTAAAGCCTTACCAATCCTGATGCTTGAATCCTAATCCCAACCCCAGCCTCCAGCTTTACTTCCTCCTCCAAGTAACTGTCTCCACTCCTTCATTGTCTGCCAGCCCTGGAAGGAGCACAGAACTAGGGGTGCTTTCCAGCAGGCCCTGAGTGTTCAAGGGTGTACAGCTAATGTTTCCTGGGGGAACAGCACCTCAGACGCAGTGTGCAACTCAGAAGGCCATACAAGTACTGACCTCCAGAACTTCCACTTTCCGGGTCCACCAAGGACCCAGGGTGGCTGGGGAACAAAGCTAGAATCTTCTCCAGGCTTCTAAACCCTGCAGTTAGCACCAATCTCTGCGCAAAACATCAGAGCTCATAAGAGGCCACACTTCTCTGAGGTGGACCAGAGCAGAGAGCTGCTGGTGAGAGCCTGCCAGAATGCCAGCAACAAGCCACAGAGACATGGTTAGTGCTCCCATAAAGTCTGTGTATTCTAAGGGACTTGTATTCGTGAGATGAGAGCCGGTGCTTTATTTTTAGATGTCACACAGGATGGGCTATCCCAAGAAAGATCCAGGAATACAAAAAGCTGGATTTCCTGCCTTCAGTGCCTCCTCCCTTTGATACTTTTTATCTTATGGCTAATCTGGCAAATGATCAAATTGCTGCCCTGACAAATTACTACAACAACAACAAAAGCTGGATAAGAAAATCGCATGGTTATATAAAGCATCCTATCATATTCCTCCCTCAGGAGGACAGGATACAGAAATAAAAAACAAAACAAAAAGAAAACATTTTATTAGGAACTTGTATTTTACATAGATCTTCTACCTCTCTCCACCTTTCTTTGCAGGACTCCTACTGTTCTATTACTGAGTCATCAAATAGTTTCTCTCCGAATTTGTCCTTCCTTTCCACAATTAGTGATATCTAGAAGCTAAGTTCCCAAGGCAACCACAAATATTTGTTATTCTTTCTGCCATGTGACTTACCCTAAAAGTAAGCTCAGATATTTTTGCTACCATCAAAACGCCAAGAAGAATATAAATGAATATTGTTTTTTTATGCATACTTGTGAAATAGAGAAAGTGTCATGCTACTTGAACAAAATTTCTAGGAATACTGTGAAAGTCCTAAAATAAAAAATAATATAAAAACGGTGGTGTTAGATTACTTACTGTATCTTTAAAATGGAAACAAGCCAAGGAAGGCTTTGGGAGAATGGATTGATACACTTAGGCTCACATACACGCTAACAGTAGAATTTGTTTTCTTTTTTAAGAAAGAAGGTAGCAGAGAGAAGAGTAAAATTTGCTTTGAGGTCTAGTCAAGATTAGACTTTTTCCTTTGAAATGCCCCCTTGATGTGCCAGCCAAGGACCCTGAGAGACCTCCATTTGAAACTGACAGTACTTGACACCAATTAACAAACAAGATTTGCTTTCTGTTCTCATGTGATTCTGGGTTGGATGACCTTTCAGAAATCCTGGATGAAGTCTCCTTTTAAGGCTCCAACACTGTAATGACCCCACTACACAAATCAATGTGAATTATGGAGCTTCCAAACTAAACAGGGGCTGGCAAATGGCAATAGCAGTGGTGATGCTCATAAAACTTCACATTTTGATAGTTTCCAAAGTAGTTTGCAAACACATTGATGTCCACTCTCTTTTGATTCTTAGAGAAACTCCCTAGGACCATAAGGATACATATATACACATGCACACATATACACAATCCCATTTTGCAGGTATGTGAAAGCGGAGGCTAAAGAGCAAGGGAACTTGCCCAACCTGTATGTGGCTGAACATACAATTCAACAAGGCTTCCGCCAAAACCTGTTTGGCTCAGTGGATAGAGCGTCGGCCTGTGAACTGAAAGGTCTCAGGTTCGATTCTGGTCAAGGGCATGTACCTTGGTTGCGGGCACATCCCCAGTAGGGGGCATGCAAGAAGCGGCTGATCGATGTCTCTCTCTCATGGATGTTTCTAACTTTCTATCCCTCTCCCTTCCTCTATGTGAAAAATCAATAAAATATATTTTAATAAATAAATAAATAAATAGGATTATAAAATAGTCCTTTCCTTTAAAAAAAAAAAAAAACACAAGGCTTCCACTTCCACCTCCGTGTCTTCTTATTTTAGATGTTCTCTGTGTCTCCACCTTACCATCCCCACTATCACCCAAGAATCCTGAAACCAATAGGGTTTGTGACACAGAGGATCAGGAGTTTAAAAGGAAGCCTTAGAGCTTTTAGAGAATCAATTCAGAAACCAATAAAATAATGGCAAGACTGGCCAGGTTGGGTAGCTCAGTTGGTTCGAGGATCATCCAATACGCCAAGGTTTCAGGTTCTATCCCTAGTCAGGGCACATACAAGAATCAACCAATGAATGCATAAATAAGTAGAGCAACAAACTGATGTTTCTCCCCCTATACCCCTCCTTCTATCTGGAGTCAATCAATCAATAAAAAACTTTAAAAAATATAATGGCCAAGGGGTGAGGGCATGAGGGGGGGGGGACAATGGGAGGATAAGGTCACATATGTTATACCTTAATCAATAAAGAAAAAATATATATAATGGCAAGACTGGCAACAACAAAAAAAGCCACAGGGGGAACTGAGATGAACTAATGCAAGATAGAGTCACTAAGGCAACAAAGAAAACAGAATATTATCTCTCTTCTTCCTTCATATCTTTCCTGCTCATGACTGTACTTCCTCAAATGGCCCTATAATAACCCCTCCTCCAATACTGGATAGTCTTTAAAATTCTTTGGCTAAACTTCCTGATTAACTAGGAGCAAGTTTCGCATTTTTTCTTGGAACTATCATATTAGTACCAGTCACATTCATGTCACTACCTCCTTTGACACGTTTCTTATTTGACATGTTCTCTGGATCTTTCCCCATTTTGGATATACCCACCCCGTTTGTCAAAACCTCACTTCCAATGTAACGCAGAAGGAAAATGTACCACCCATCAGGTGATTTCAGTTTTTCATTCAATAAGTTAACCAAAAAACAATTATGTGTTGAATCATGAAGGACCTTTTTAGGGTAATGAAAATGCTCTGTATTTTGATGGGGACAAGGGGTTGTTTTAGGACTTGTATTGTGCCTAGCACTCAGCACAGGGCCTGGCACAATAGAAGTCCCTGCAAATCAGTGCCTTCCTAGCACTACCTCTGCAGTATTGTCTTCAGTTCAGAGCAGTATATTTTGAGAAAGTCAAAAACAAACTGGAGGGCGGAAGGTCTAAAGAAAAGAAGGAAGCTCCTACTCACAGAACTTCCATCAGCAAACTTGTCCTTCTCTTTTAGCCCCTGTCCAGCTTTGCCCTGCCCTGGTGAGGACATATATATTTGTCTCCCGAGTAACAACTTCACTTAATTTCTGGGGTATATTAGAATCTCTTCTAATATATGAGAGCATTGGCAACCCCAGGATTGCTCTCATGTGGGGGCAAGTGTTCTAGAAGGAATTTTTTTTTTAAGATTTATTTTCATTTTAGAGAGAGAGAAAGGAAGAGGGAGAGAGCGGGAAACATCCATGTGAGAGTGAAACACTGATCAGCTGCCTCCTTTGCACCCCCTACTGGGGATCTAGGCTGAAACCCAGGCATGTGCCCTGACCAGGAATGGAACCTGTAACCCTTCAGTTCATGGGATGATGTTTAACCAACTGAGCCACTCTGGCTGGTCCTGGAAGGAATTTAACCCACCCTTTGGGAGAAGCTGGGAAAACCTCCTTAGCTAAAACCCTCCCAGAGTGTGTAACAGTCTGTCTGACTGCCCAGGTCCTGGTCCTCTATGCATTTCCACCCTAGTACTAGAGCCTGATGAAAAACGTTGAGCAAATTGGTAGGGGGCTGACTCCCTCTACTGGTTTGAGTCCACTCCTTTCACACAGGATCTGGTCTGTTTCCGGTGTCTTCCTGGTTCTCTTTCAGACAAACCTCTCTGTCCAATAATTTGGTCAGAGACCAAGAATGTACTCCCCAGATACTCCTGCAGCTGGACACACACCTTAGATCAAAGCCCTTGAATACAGCCATGGCCTACGCCCTAGATCAAATATAAGTTTATTCCTCTCCCTTGGCTGCAATGATCTACCCAGGACAACTTTCTTTTACTCTCTCCCATTTGCAGAGAGCTTCAGGCACATCTCATGTCTACAGATGTTCCATTTAGAGCACTGACAGTGGGGAAGGAAAAAATTACAAAGAGTAGACATATGAGCTCAGAAAACAAAGCAGTCTATTGAGGATTTAGTGTAGGCGCTAACAGACAAAAACTTTAATAGCCATTGCTGTCTTATAATTTAATTCATTCATTATATACTCATTATATATTCATACTGGTACTGATATGGATCACAGATTGCCTGGAGTGTGCTTGGTACTGGATATATAAATATGAATAAGACTTACTCAGAATGTCATTGTCATCACCTTGACCTAGCAAGTCAAAGTTTTTATGTCTGCTTTGCTCTGTTAAAGAAAAGACAAAGATGCAGCACATAGAGTAGATCATAGGTGTACATTGTTCTATGCCATTTCATATAAGGCACTTGAGCATCCTTGGATTTTCATATCCATGGGGGGAGAGAGAGAATCCTGGAACCAATCCCTTGCAGATATCAAGGAACAAATTAAGTTCTGAGGGAATCAAAAGTTACACGTGGATTTTTTACTTCGTGGGCAATCAGTGCCCCTACCCCCTGTATTGCTCAAGAGTCAGCTGTATAAGATAATTACAATCAACACTATCAACTACAATTAGCACAGACTGTAATGTATGAGCTTCGCTTCTATAAGCCTTAAGTCCGGCATTTCTAGGTCTGCCATCACCCTTTGGCCCTCCGATTATATGGTCTTGGCCACACTTCCTCACCTCTAATGGGACTATCAGTATTTCCCACCTCATAAGATTGTTATAAAGGTTAAATGAGGTAATGTATACAAAGAACTTAATATGGTGCCTGGAAAACTCCTGTTTACATTCTGTTTTTCTTTTCAAATATTCTTATTTTTTATGCACATTACATTAACAAGATTATTCAATTTCTCACTATCACCTTTCGTGCCTATGTCTGGGGTTAATACAATTGTAATTGGTCTTGAAAAGGAGATTAAAAGTAAAAGCAGCCAGCCAGTGTTGCTTAGTAGTTGACTGTCAACCTATGAACCAGGAGGTCAGGGTTAGATT
>PVJN01019717.1:5697-37109 GCA_004026805.1 Lasiurus borealis
GCAGCCACCACTCGACCACACTAACTGGAACCCTCAGCGACACTCAAGCGATGGAATGCAGTCGCTTTCTAGCCGTGTTTTCTGCTTTCCAGTCTTGCCCCAGCAATGTTTCAAAGAAGTCCTCCTATCACCTGGGGTGAATTTTATACTCGCCTCAGCTTCTTCGCATTCAGAGTGGAGATAATCATAATGGTACCTATTTCATAAGGTCGTTCTTGGCCTGGTGTACCTAAGTGCCCAGTTAATGGCAGCTTTTACATGATGGTACATAAGGTAAATACAAATCTCTTAGCTTAACACAGAGACCTTTGTGACCTCTAGTCCCTGCTTTCTAGCCCCTTCGCCCACTACCTCCCTGACTCGAGTCTCTTCAGTAAGATCACACCCCTCCCTATCCCCAGTCCTGCCGTTTCACACCTCTTGTCTTCCTCTTGCCCTCACTCAGCACAGCAAGCCCTAAACCCGGCTTAAACCTCATTGCCTCTCCTGATTCTTTCCTTCCTCTCTCCCGGTTATCATCCTCTCCTCTGCATCTTGTACTTGACACTCTGCGTGGAGGCTATAAATATATCGGCCATGTGTGTATTAGATAAAAACTTACTTAGAAGGAAAGAACACGAAGCTGAGTTTGGTTTAGACAGTTTAATCTGCTCGGAGCAGGGGTTTGACAGCCAAGAGAGGTGTGTAGAGAGCAAGTTGAGTGAGGCGGTCCTAGCCCCGTGACCACGGAGGGCTGGCTGGAGCACATGCCAGCGGAATGTATGCCCAGCAGCTGAGCTAACGCAGAAAAGGTGCCCCTGGATGAGGAAAACGAGCAATTCAGGCAGTTTATGAAGATGTGAGAGGAGGAGGAAATCCAGGTCTGTTTGCGGGGCGCTGTGAAGGCCACCCAACCATCCATTTAGCCATCGCTGACACCTGCCATCTCTCTGCGCAGCAGGCATCTGCCATCGCGGTCATCCAAATGACAGGGCTTGATTTGGAGAGGACAGGGAACGGATTGAGATGTTGGGCACCCTCCTTCCCTCCATGTTGACGTGAGGAGGATCTCCTGGGTCAGACCCCAACATGAGAGGTTAAAGCCAGAATAGAGCTGGTCGATTTTTATCTGGATCATCTCTCCCAGGCATTAAGTAACTCTATTCCACTTAGTGCAGTGTGTCTGTCTATCTCTGCTCAGATGCCTATTTAACTTAATATTCCTAATTGGGAGGATCCATTCAGACCTATCAGTTTCCCAAACCAGACATCTTTCTGTGAGATCTGCCTGTCCTCTCTAATAGCAAGTACGTGACCGGCCTGCCTGGCCGTGGAGCCCGTGACAGAGCAGGATGAGGTCTGTCATCTTAAGTGTTTCCTTGTCTGCCCTCTGGAGAAATAATAATCCTAATTATTTTTAAAGCAGGGTTTCATCTGTTTTCTGGTGTGCATCCTGCAAATTGAGTTGAGCCGCAGGATTACCCTGCAGCTAAGCCCTCTCCTCACTTTTTCTAATGAAATTCTCTGTCTTTAACTACCTCTACCACCACCACCCCCCATTCAAAAATACCAGCATGAGAAGGAGGCGGTAAGGAACTCGGATTTAGCCTCAGCTCTTCCGAACAGTTCCCCCGTGTTACACTTTTTAAAAATATTTTTGTATCCTCGCCAGAACAGTCACATTCCATTCCGCTAGGGGTTTTCCATGTTACGTAAACCGTTTCCTATCTCTGATGCTTGGAGAGGCATTCAGAGCAGGCTCTGTTGCCCTTGCAGAGTGGGAAATAGTTGCTGATGGGGAAAACCACTTGTTTGGAGTCATTTGGAGATTTTTGAGAACAAATTGTAATTAAACTTAAGATCTCCTGATTCCTCCTTCCATCGCCCTGTGTTAACAGGACCAACAAGTGTTAGGATTGATTTCAATAAGGAAGACTTTTACCATGATGTTTCAGAGATGGGAAGAAAACCTTACACCAAAGCAATAAGTGGTTATTTGTGGGAAAATTATTTTTCCCTTTTTCAATTTTTATTATCCCGATTTTCAGTAATGTGACTATATTACTTTTATTATCTTGAAAATAGTGACTTAGTTCTATATACTTTAACTTTTAACAAAATATGAATTAAAACTTATATTTAAAAATTTTTTGTTGATATTTTACAGAGGGATAGAAACATCCATCAGCTGCCTCCTGCACACCCCCTAATGGGATGTGCCCGCAACCAAGGTACAAGCCCTTGACCGGAATCGAACCTGGGACCTTTCAGTCTATAGACTGACATTCTACCAACTGAGCCAAACCGGCTTTGGCTAAAACTTATTTTTAATGCCTCAGAATTATGATTGTTCTGATAGAAAATTTCCACATGCTTTAATGTGGTATGGGAGGCTGTTTTTCCATAAAGAAATTGCTGTGTGCTGCTATGTTTTTATTCTTTTTTTAATATACTTTCACAAATTTTAATTTTCAGAAAGTACAGAGGATATACATATATGTAAACTCCCTCCAGCAAGCAAATTACTCCTTTCTTATGTACCCTTCCAGAGGTCATTTCTCATACCTGTGTTTACACAGAAATGGCAGTAGCAGTATAGTACACAAGCTGCTCTTAGAGAACTTTCCATTTAGACATAAAACTCTTCATTTTTTTTTAAATAGCCATTTCATATTCCATCATGAATATTACACACATCAATTTACCCAACCTGACCTTTTTTTATGGACATTAGGGAAAAACTGCAATCTTTTGCAGATATAGACAGGGATCAATGAATAGCTTTATGCGTACTTTTTAAAATTAAACCTTTTATTCAGATTATTACATTTGTTTTTCTTTTTTTCTGCTCCATAGGTGTATTTTTGTCCAGTCTCTTCCTGCACCCCTTTCCCCCTGAGAATTATCAGTCCACTCTCTTTCTGTGCTCCTGATTCTATATTCACCAGTTTATTGATCAAATTTTTGATTCACTTGTTAAAAATTATGAACAATACATATCTATCTTTACCTTTTTCTTTTTCTTTCTCTTCTTAAAGAGTACCTTTCAGCATTTCATATAATACTGGTTTGGTGCTGATGAACTCCTTTAGCTTTTTCTTCTCTGTGAAGCTTTTTATCCAGGAAAGCTATCATTCAGAATTGAAGGGCAGATAGAGTATTCTTGGTTGTAGGTTCTTGCCACTCCTGTCTGGCCTGCATAGTTTCTGTTGAGAAATCAGCTGACAGTCGTATGGGTGCTCCCTTGTAGGTAATGAACTGTTTTTCTCTTGCTTTTAATATTCTTTGTCTTTTGCTCTTGGCATTTTAATGATGATGTGTCTTGGTGTAATCCTCTTGGGATTCCTTTTATATGGGATTTTGTGTGCTTCCTGGACTTGTAAGTCTATTTCTTTTACCAGATGTGGGAAGTTTTCAGTCATTTCTTCAAGTAGGTTTTCAATATCTTGCTCTCTTCTTCTGGCACCCCCACAATTCTGATGTTGGTATGCTTAAAACTGTTCCAGAGGCTCCTTACATTATCTTCAGACTTTAGGATTCTTTTTTCTTCTTGCTTTTCCAGTTGAGTGTTTTCTGCTTCTTTATTTGATTCTTGCATTCCGTTAGGTCTCTGTGTAATATTTTTTTATTTCAGTCAGTGTATGTTTAATTTCTAGTTGGTCCTTTTTCATTTCCTCTTGGGTCTCCCTAAATTTATCCATTTTTTCTAGGAAACTCTTGAAAAACCTTGTAACCATGGTTTTGAACTCTATATTTATATTCAGTTGTTTGTTTTCCTCCATTTCTTTTGTTTGTGATCCCTTCCCTTGTCTTGGCATTTTCACTATGCCGGGAGAACTTCTGTGTTAGATTCAGCCTTATGATACCAGACTTGCAAAACTGCAAAAACCCCTCTGTTGGGAGGGGTGGAGTCTCAGGAGTTAACGGACTGCCCTGCCCCTGGGTCTCATGTGATTCTGGGTAATCGCTGGAGTGGTCCCTGTGTGCATGCACACAGTGCCTCTAGACCACAGCCTTTGCAGCTCCCCTGCACTCTGGGACCATATGAGTCTGGGTCCCCAAGGTCTCCCCTGAAATTGGGGTTTAGTGGGGTTAGAAGTGGCGCAGTTGGGAGGCTCTCTGTCTCCCACCCACTGGTGAAAGCTAGCAGCACAATCAGCAGTCGCTCTTCTGCACGCAGTGCCATGCGCGCCACGAGACTTCTGCCCTTTCGTGGCACCCCTAAATTTCCATGCACTTCTCCCTTTTCACAGTCCCAAACCCCCTGTATGAGTTTCGGCTAGACCTGGGGTTCAGTGCAGTTGGGAGTCTCTGTTTCCCTCCTGCCAGAGAAAGCCAGCCAGATACTCTGGCACCTGCTCTTTCCACGCACGCGCATCTCCGTACCTCAGCTTTTTGCAGCTCCTCTGGGTCTCCGTGAGCCCCTCTCTTTCCTTCTGGTTGTAGAATTTCCACTCAGCCAGCTTTCCTGTGGTTCTGGATGATGTCCGTTCTGTCTTTTAGTTGTAGTTTGAGGCAGTAGTTTAGGTGTTCACTTATGCCGCCATCTTGGATTCTCCGCTTTATGCATCCTTTTGAATACAAGTTGTTTCTTTTATGAGTGATACGCCCTGCAGATAATTTCCTAAATGTAGCTATGTACACTTGTGAGTTTGATGGATATTGCCTTCAGTCAGGGTTCCGTGCTATACCTTTACCTTCTATCTTCTTGCAGGTGTCTGTCTTCCCTTACTACCAGATGTCAGCTGTCACCTCTTTTGTCACTGTGCTGCCTCCAGCTGTCCTTTCCCACTTTATTACTTCTAAATAAGTTGAATCACGTAGATGCAGGGCTGTGGGAAAAGAACCCCCTCACAGATTGAAGCACGGTCCTAGATTTGAGTTCTTACAGCTTACGCCACGGGTGGGGAACGTCTGGCCTGAGGGCTGAATACAGCTTATGAAATCACTGGGTCTGGCCCTGCCAAGCAACCACTTATTGAATTTTTATTTAAAACTCAATAAACCTAGGAACTTTTTTCATAGCAATGTACCTTTATATTAAGTGAATTATATGAAGCAAATTCTATCTAATATAAAAAAGTAATATGCAAATTGACCATATCTCTGCTACACCAACAAGCCACACCCACCAGCCAATCAGAGCGAGTATGCAAATTAACCCAACCAAGATGGCTACAGCCCCAGAGAGAGCAGGAGGGATGCTTGGGCCATGGAGGAAGCCAAGCTTTCTGCACACCCTGGAAGGTAGGCCTCCACTTAAGGCAGCAAAGTTTCAATGGCTGTGCTAGCAGAAGGTTTGGCTCTGCTCCAGGCTACAAAGATTCAATTGTAGAAGATACCAGGGTCTCTGCTTGAGTCACCGGGGGTGTGGCCGGCCTGCAAACCACCACAGGCCCCTGGCTCAGACCATCCCACACCCCAAGGGAACACCCACCCTGATTCAGGACACCCTTCAGGGCAAACCAGCTGGCTCCCACCTATGCACCAGACCTCTGTCCTATCTAATAAAAGAGTAATATGCAGATTGACCATCACTCCAACACACAGGATGGCTGCCCCCATGTGGTCACAAGATGGCCTGCCAGGGAGGGTGGTTAGGGGCAATCTGTTGGGAGCCAGCAGTCCTGGATTGAGAGAGGGATGTCCGACTGCCCGTTTAGGCCTGATCCTCCCTGGGGTCCCAGATTTGAGAGGGAACAGGCTGGGCTGAAGGACACCCCCCCTCCCCCATGCACGAATTTCGTGCACCGGGCCTCTAGTGATAACCCTCGACAGGAAAAGTTTTACCTTAGAACAAAATAGTTTAAGCCAGGGGTGGGAAAAGAGCTTTGAAAAAAATTTCATTTATATTAGTAGTAAACACTAAGTATTATTTAGTAAAATACTAATAGGTCAATGAACTGTTGACCCTGTAAAATTGTTTCTAATGTGAATGGAATGGGGTCATGGAAAGAATGCCAAGTAAAACCATTCATTTTTTCCAAAAAGAAAGAGTATCGGGTTCATCCATCTGCATTTGTGAGCCGAGTTTCTCACTCTGACTTTCCACAAATTCGGTTGGCAAGAAGTAGGACAGTAGCTTTTAGGTGAAATATATTCGGCATCCACACATAACTCGTGCAATATTTATATTAACAAGAAAGAAACTCTTGTCGTGTAAACTTTATCACCTAAGAATGTCACTGGCTTCCTTCCCTAAGTAACTCTATCTTTTTAAACATTTTTTTTTTCCTTTTTTAAAAAGCTTTTAAATTACAGTGGAGTTTGAAAGCGGAATCCTCAGACCAGCAGGCAGGCCCATTTAGAACTCAGGGGGGGAAAGTGCTCTCTTTTGCAAAAAATGGCATTTCCTGCTGCATTTGGAGCCCTCTCAGAAATGTCCTCACCCGAGCCGGTGATTGATTCTCCGAGGCCAGCATGGGCTCAGCCTGGCTGCCAAGCTCGGCTCCGCCTGCAGGGACCCGCTCACACACTCGGCCGCGGCGGTCACAACACGCTCTGTGTTCCTAACACCCGCTAATAACCCGTGAAGCCGCGATTGAAACGGGCTCTGTTTTTGTTTTTAGTGATTTCGGTTTATGAATGCTGACGTCAGCAGCTGCCGTCCCATTTGTCTTCCTGCTTTTACTGTCTCTGTAAAAGACTTTTTTTCTTTTTTTTTCCCCCTCCCTTTTGGGCTTAAGTGCCACCTGAAGAGAGAAGCCTTTTAAGGCCTGGGAGACTGGCCAGTGCCCTTTGTCCTCCTGTTCACCTACTAAAAGGTAGCATTCCTACCCTAATTCAGCGGGGCCCCGACTCAGTATAAACACTGCTCAATAGGGCCAGGAAGACTAATTGAATTGGACAATACATCATTTTTCAGCAACAGTTTCAAGTGGGTTGTTACTTCGTGTTCCAGAACCACTGTTCGTTTTTTTTCCCCCTCGTTTAAGACATTTAAATATTGCAAATGTCGAGCTGTGATACACCGCATCTATTGGCACCCGATGCCGCCTTTCCCCCGCTGAGCTGTGGGCCGCACCTGGCTGATTCTCCGCCACGAGCCTCGTGCTTACCACCGGGTCTGGCATGTACCTGCGACTGCCTCAGAGCGAGGCATTGTTCAGTCCTGCCAAGTGTTCCTTCCAGTCTGGTAAAAACAGTCGCGGGTTTTGGCAGATGCGAGGTGCGTCTGTGGAGCTGGAGTTACAGAGACTGTAAACTTCATTAATTCTAACTCTGCAGGACCCCCAGGGATTACACAGCACAGCAGGTACCTGAAAAATAATTGCTTTTAAGGGAAAAAAAATTACTTTTAATAGGAGAAAAAATGATTCATATTTTGCATCTCTGTAAGGAGCATAAACTTTTATAGGAGCTTTACAATAAAGGAAAATGATTATATTGAATTTCACGAACATCTGGTTTTAATCAACATGCAGTAGCCATCCATGTAGTTATCACATGTGCATATTGATGGGTTTCCGTGGCTGTGTCTGCTTCTTGTCCTCTCCTCTGCCCCATCCTTGCCCACCGAGCGAACTTCTGTTTGATTCTGGACCTCGAGCCAATGTCACCTGTTGTGCCAGGCCTGCCTGGCTCCTGGTCCTTCTCCTCCTGTCAGTTACCTGTGGATCTCGCCCATAGTTCTTTTGTGGCAGATGGCAGGCTATGTGCCACATGTACATTTTGTTTTAAATATTTGTCTGTTGTACTAAACAGTGAGTCCCTTGAAGGTAGGGACTGTATCCTATTTGACTTCATTAGTAAGCTTCTGACCAGGGTGTGAAACCCGGTGGATTTCCATTTTCTTTTTCATAAGCAGAGTTGTTTGTTTCTATGGTGGATTCCTGCCTTAGTCCCAGTACTAGCGAGGTTTTGGAGGGAACTTGGTGAGGAAGTTTTACTTTCATAAATAGAACTCAGCCAGTGCTATGTGTCAGTAGTGAGTCCAGAGTGAATTAGAATGCACAGCCCCCCCCCCAGATTACCCAGGTGTCATGCATTATTTAAGCAACCCCCTTCTCTCTCTTGGATGCATTATGTTTCTACTACTTATTTCTACTGATGACAGTGATATTTTATGGTCAACTTTTGTTGCTTACTATCAGAGGTAGATACAGAATTGGATGAATATGGTGGAGGCAGCCCAAGTTCAAAGTTGTTCTAATAAGAAAAACTCCTTTCTGCTCCCTGAAGTGTGTGCTTGAGATGTAACCAGTTTGGCTTAGTGGATAGAGCATCGGCCCACGGACTAAAGGGTCCCAGATTTGATTCCGGTCAAGGGCATGTACCTTGGTTGTGGACTCAATCCCCAGTAGGGGGCGTGCAGGAGGCAGTTGATCGATGTTTCTCATTGTTTCTCTCTATCCTTCCTCTCTGTAAAAAAAACAAAAAAAATTATATATATACATATATATATAGTTTAAAAAAGTGTGTATTTGACTCTATTTTCTATGCATTGAAATTATTCTGTTCATATTTTTCAAAACATTATTATTACCTATTTTTTTAAAAGAAATATAGGCCATACATACATATACATATATGTATTTTTTAAATCAGAGTCTTAATCTCCACCCCCCCTTTTTTTTTACCTTTTTCTGGAAATAATTATAGAGTCACAGATAGTTGCATAGATAGTACACAGTGGCCCTGTAGCCCTTTCACCTAGTTTTCCCCATTGGTATATTTTTTAAAAAAACACAGAAAACTGACCTTGGTATACTGGGTCTGAGTAGTTCTGTGTCATTGTATCATGTGTGTAGATGCAGGTAATCAGGATACCGAATTAATGCATTCCTTTCATTAATGCCAGTTGAGTTTCTGGGAGAGAGGAGAAAGACCATCTTCAATATTTAGTTTGGGCTTTTCACTGGGCTGGGAGATTTCAGTAGTGGTTCGCAGTTCGAGGCGTGGAGAGCGGGACGAGTCCGCAGAGCTGATGGCGGGCGTTCGTTTCGCAGGTGTCCAAGCAGGCCAAGGAGTTCCTGGAGTACGTGTACGAGGAGCCCCTGATCGACATCCAGCAGGAGAACCCGCTGCTGTACCTGCACGCCGAGCCGCTGGCCGCCGTGGTGCGGCTGCGGCAGCGGCTCAGGTCCCTGCGCGCCTACCTGTTCAGCTGCCGGGCGGCCGTGGCCGAGGACCTGCGCCGCAGGTAAGAGTCTCACAGGTCAGATGCTCCGCGGCGTTTTTCTTTCCTGCCCGGGAGGGGGGTGACACGGTCTCTCCGGGCCTTTCCAGCACAGGCCGGCCGGCATCCTGTGGCTCTGCCTCTGGGCTCCTCTTACAGGACCTCAGAGGAAAATGTCCATCAGATTGAGCCAAGCAAAATGGAAATAATCTCTCAGCATACCTGCAGGCCAGGAACCCACGGCCAGGGGTTCCCGAGACGACGAAGACTTCTCCTACCTGTAGGTTAAGCCTGTAGGTTAAGCCTGAGATCATGATGGTGGCAGTGTCTCTTCCTGGGTCACTTCTGTGGTGTTCTACACTTTTCCGTTCCTGTTTATCATCAGCAAAAATAAGCATGTTTGAATTATTTCATAACTTGACAACATTTTTCAGTGGGAAATAAGGAGGGAGGTGGTTATGCAAATCTCCTTTTCCAGAGAGAGAGAGAAACCTGCTCAGCGAGGCAGGCGGTAGGGCCGGGACGGAAATGCCCAGACCCCGATTCGGCCTTTTCATGTCCCCATGGCGCAGGCTTCCTGCAGCTGGTTGTCTCCGAGTTCAGAGAACGCACAGATCCACACCGGGCTCGGCTCTCCAAACCAAATCAGAGCGAAAATGCGCCTGCTCTCATCAAATTCCTTCTTTTACAGCGAGATTTTATTGGCATTAAAATTTTCACTCTTGGCTTATACAGACTAGCTTATACTTGACATAATTATTGATGGTGTTCATAAGTCCCTAAAAATACCTTAAAACATTTTTTTTGTTTTAATAGAAATGACCAAAGAATACATTAGTCATGGATTTTGGAGGGACACCTATGTGCTTAAGTACCCTTGGAAACTTAAAAAGTGATAGAGTTTGCTATTTGAGATCCAATTAGATCCAAAGACACTGACATAAACCCAGGTGTCTGAAGAAGACATTTTTAAAAGAACTAAATGTAGATAGTGAAGAATACATAATATGTGGACAAGCACTCATAAAATAATAATGAAAAGGCAGCTGCCATAAAGCAAAATACTTCTTAGTGGTAGTCATTCTACTACCTCGTTATTTTTTTTTTTAGAAAGTGATCAGGATTTGTTCCTATAAAATCTAGGCACATCTTAATTCTAAAATATCAGGGCTTTCCCTGAAAGGCAGTAGAATTATATGTCTCCAACCCAATTTACCAGCTAAACTATAGACACGAAGTTTAACATTCAAAGTATTTTCAGTACCTTTTGGCTTTCCTCAAAGCTAATTTCTCTTGAGCCTGTATGCTTAGGTAATATGAAAATCTGCACATGGGAATTACGTTAGATACCTTTCTGATACAGTTTTCCTTCGGTTAAATATGCCAAATCAGGGCCCACTTTTAGAAATTCAGTAGGAGAGCCTCCCTCCCTATACATGGCTGAGAATACTATGCCGTTCCCACAGTCCGGTGGTTTACCACGCTGGGCTGCACCCATGGCCAAGCCGCCAGAAAAGGAGCGGAGGTTCTGGAGAGGAGGCACTCCCAGCCACGCCTGTGAGAAGGCACATAGTCACTTTTTCCTTTCCCTTGCCTTTTCTTATCTGTTCATGCCCATTCTGTGGTGCACTGCCTGGCACAAGATGGGTGCTCGCTAAATGTCTGATGGGGTAGGTGGAAGGAAGGAGGGAGGATGAATGGGAATTAATGGTGCCACTTCAGACCACTGAACAGCGGCCAGGAGCCTGATTTTGAGGAAGGAGCCATCTTCAGATTCTTCTCTCCCTTACTTCCCTGTGTGCTACTTAGCACAGCGTCTGATCTATCCAGGCTCCTTAAAAACAGTTGTGGGATAACAAATCCAATTAGATGTAGTTAGTTGGTTCTGTTTCTGGGATTAAGTCTCAAATCTGTCCTCTCCTCCGCACTTCCAGTCCAGCACCTGGTTTAGTCTCAGGACACTGCAGTACCCTTCTGTCTAATCTTTCTGTTTCTTCCCCATCGAACCTTCACACAAGACAAATTATTAAAGAACAAGTACAGAATTCAGGATCTGCCCAAATCTGGTTCATTCTATTGCTCTACAAGATATTCTCAAATACCTTGCACTTTACACACAAGTAATTAATTTTGTTACTGTAGTTTCTCTGTACTTATAGGCTTATGAGGTTACCATGTCTAACCTGGCACAGAGCAAAATATACAAGTAACAAGCATTCTTTCTTCAGCCTTTGGGGGGCGGGGAGGGAAGTAGGGGGATTTGTCTTCTTGAATGATTTCAAATCATATTTATTAATTTTGAAATATGACTAGTTAGTGAAAGATGTCTAAGATTTTCTGGGCTGGGCCATACTTAACATCAACTCTGCCTACTTCCGTGTCTACAGAAATAACCCCAGATACAAAGGAGAACCATTGCCCACCTGATATGCTAATATCCAGTTGCCAGAGGTCCTCTCTTACCTCTCGTTCACTTTTATATGGCATCTGACTTTCTAGAACCATGAGCTGGCAGTACCTTCAGGGATGAGCAGCTTCCCGAAAGCAATACCCAACACTCCTTTGGTGTCACCTGGGGAGACAACCAGAATGGAAGAGCTTAAACCGTGAGGACCTCTGGGCCCTACTCATCTTCCGTATCCTTGACAGAAACTAAAAGAGAGGGCAGTGGAGAAGCAGGGCCACAGACACGCGCAGAGGAAAAGCCAGCTCTTATCTGGTCGTAAAAGGCATTCTCTCTCCTTGCCTGGTTTCTACCTCGGCAGAGGAGCGGCCATTAATCTCCAGCAAGTAGGCCCAACATGCTGAAGACTTGTCAGCACCGTATAAACAGAATAAAGCAAACTGTTAATATTGCTGTCGCGAGCAAACCGAAAACAGACTGATTAATTGTATCGGCGTTCGACCGCCACGGAGCCGGCTTCGGTCGTCGCCTTATTAGGGAAGTGGCCCGTCGGCTCCCAGGCCTTTCAGGCCGAGGGCCGGCCGCGCTCCTCCTCCTCCTCCTCCTGTTTTTGTTATTGTTGTTAAGTGAACGCCTGGCGCTGGAACTCGCACGGCCCATCTTGACGGGCAGCGGTAATTAGCTGGAAAGAGTCGGTGTCTTCCGTGAAGTCCAGAGTGTTTACAGGGCTGACAGCCGAGTTTCTGAGGCCTCCCAGATGGCGGCCCTGCCGGACCCCTTCAAGGCCTCGTTCGCTTTTGTGAGAAGCGCTGTCTGTGCACAGCGTCCACGCGTGAAGGTGCGTGAAGACCCGAGGGAAGTGGAAGCACTGCCGGGCACGTTCAGCAGCTATTAGGGAGGTCTGTGCGAGGGCCCAACCTGTGTCCCATGAACACAGGGGCCGTGGAGAAATGTGCACACAGAGTCACAAAGGCACGTCAGGGCCCAGCGTGGCCCGCAGACACGTTTGGCGTGGGCTTTCAGGGGTGCCCCCTATAGTGGAAATAGCTTAACCGGTGTAGCTCAGTGGTTGAGCATCAACCGCTGAACCAGGAGGTCATGGTTTGATCCCTGATCAGGGCACACGCCTAGGTGGTGGGCTCGATCCCAGGGTGGGGCGTGCAGGAGGCAGCTGATGAGTGATTCTCTCTCATCGTTGATGTTTCTCTCCCTTCCTCTCTGAAATGAATAAAAAATATTTTTTAAAACGTGGTTAAAACAGTTGCTAACATTTCAATAATCGGGAGTTTTCATGGACGTACAAAAGGAAGCTGGTGTCTCTGAGGAAATCGGAAGCTGATTGCACAGCCTCCCTCGTGTCTGGCGAGCAGCCCTCGGCTTGCGGTCCTGGCCCCCTCCACTATGCAGTGGTCTCTGTGCCCCCGCTGTCTCCCCAAACTCAGTGCCATGGCTGTGAGTACATGGCTGCCCTGGCTTTCCTCTCCCAGCATGCTTCAGTTGTTTGTGTTGGTACCTGTGCCTGTACACAATCCTGATTGCATCAATGGAGAAGAGCTTCCCCATAAGAAGGCTCTTTGCTCTTTACAGTAGCCCCCCTGAATGGGAGGACCGATGATATTTAGACAGAAGAGCAAGCATTGCGGCTTGGAGGTGCTCCCTGACTCGCCTGAGGGGATGGGGCTGGTGAGCAGGAGGGCCCCACTCGGACCAGGGTTTCTGAGGTTCACATCGCTGCCGCTTTCTCTCCCTGGCGTGCTGGCCATTGGTGAGGGCAACATCCAGAGGTCTCCAGACGCTGAGGAGGAGCTGTTTTTAATTCTCCTAAAGCCTTGATTGAGGTCCTCTGGGGGAGAGGGAGGGAAGGCAGGGAGAGGCAGGGAGTACTGTACGGGGAGTGGGGAGGTGGGCTGGCTGATGGCACCCCATGCTCACGGCCGAACTCAGCCAGTCCTGCCAGGGAGGCATGACCGTGGCTCAGCACGGTCTCTCCAGTCAGTGTTGACCTGACCTTTGCGTTTCACAGACCTGGACATTCAAAACAAAACATGGATACATCTATAGGGTTGTCATAGATAAATGTCTGTAGCCAAAACAAACTTAAGCATTGTCACCTGTTTCTCACTATCTTAATATACAAAGAGGTAATATGCAAATTAGGCCAGGACTCCCGTAATGGGACTACCGGACAGGAGGAGGGGCCGGTTCAGCCCCGAGCCTGAGAGAACAACACACAGGGGTGCCTGCTCCTGGCCTCCATGGCGCAGCTCCGGGCAGGCCCCCCGCGGACACACACACACACACACACACACACACACACACACATACACACACACACCTACCTGGGCGCCTGCTTTGAGCCTCCACAGTGTGGCTGGGAACAGGCCCCCAGGGGATACACACACATATACACACTTGTTTGTCAAGTTTAGTCCTTGGCTTAGACCAGTGGTCGGCAAACTGTGGCTCACAAGCCACATGTGGCTCTCTGGCCCCTTGAGTGTGGCTCTTCCACAAAATACCACGGCCTGGGCGAGTCTATTTTGAAGAAGTGGTGTTAGAAGAAGTTTAAGTTTAAAAAAATTGGCTCTCAAAAGAAATTTCAATCATTGTACTGCTGATATTTGGCTCTGCTGACTAATGAGTTTGCCGACCTCTGGCTGACCATTCGAAAACAACAGCTTAATTGGGAGTCTCGACAGGGTATGAAAAGCGATTCTTCTACCTCCTTTGATTTCACATTTTACTGGAAATTATACTTATACCCAGCATTAGTTCTCAGTGCCACATCAGCTTTACCAAGTGATGCGCCGTATCCATCATAAAGACGGCCATTGTTATCACCATTACGGATCACGGGGAGAACCAGAATGAAAGACGCCTGTGCACAGGGACTGTCAGAATCTCAATGCTTCCTTCACGCAAAACTTAGCAGCTTGCTGAGTTCTGAGAGGAGTCCCCATAAATGCCACTGATTTACCAGGACCCCCTTCCCCCTCCTTCCCTGGTCACCCCAGGGAGAGCTGTCTCTCCCTAGAGTTCACAGGAGGGAGGCTACGTCCAAAGGCGGGGTGTCCTTTGGCCGCCTATCAAAGTGTCCAAACCAGAGTTCCCCGTACCTCTGCCCCCCTTCCCGTTGCTAACTGTTCCTCCTGCAGGCTTTCCCCTCGGGCACACTGGCACCTCCATCCATCCAGGTGTGCAGGCTGGATCCTCTCTCTCACCTTCTACACCCAACCCCTCAGCAAGTCCTGTCGGTCTCCCCTTCCAGATGTTTCCGCTTGCCACCACCTCCACTGCTACCAGCCCAGTCCAAGCCCGTCTTGCCCCTGAATTATCACGGTACTGGTCTCCCCCTGCGGTCTGCTCTTAAACTGTGGACCAGGGGGTTTATTGCCAGCTTTACCCAGTAGCCAGAGAAGTTTCTATTGAACGAGTACAAAAAAAAACAACACGTTTTACATAAATGTTAAAGGCAGGCTTTAAAATTAAATGCCCATTGCGTTTTGAAGTTATTTATTACATGTTCTTACAAGCTGATACCTTTTTAAAGTGTGAGACTTTGTAAAACACTGTGTAATAGGAAGCGAGAACTCTCACGATCCGTCCGCAACGTGTTAAGACCACAGGTAGAGCACTAGATGATGCCACCTCTGATCATAACACTCTACTAGCGTCACCTCCTCCTCCGAGTAGAAGCCGAGGTCCTATGTGGTCCTGTCCCCAGGGCCTCCCATCGACTCTGCCCCAGTCACACTAGGCTGTCTGTTGAGCACACCAAGCTGGCTCCCTTGTCCCTCACCTCCCCTGTCCCCACCCAGATCACTGCACGGCTTGCTTCCTTACCTCCGCCATGTCTTTCCTCAGCTCTCCCTAATGAAGCATCCTTGGCCACGCTCTTAAAATCGCAACCACTGAATAGTAAAGTACGGCATAGGGAACAGTCAATGATAGGTAATAACTATGCATAGTCAAATGGGTACAAGACTCACAGAGTGGTCACTTTGTAAGGTATCTACATGCTTAATCACTCTGCTGTACACCTAAAAGTAATATAATGTATGTCTACTGTAATTGAAAATATTTGAAAAGAAATAATCTGAAAAAAAATTTAATTTGTACCCACTGTCACACACACTTCCTGTGCTTATTTCACATAGTGTGGCATTTTTGTCTGTCTCCCTCTCTTCCCTCCAGATGTAAGCTACAAAAGGGCGTGGCTTTTTATCTGTTTCGTTCACTGCTGTCTCTTCAGGGCCTAGACCATACCTGACATAGAGTGGTGGCTAATCAATATTTGTTGAATAAATTAATTAAATGAATAAATCAGCAAGATCCTCCCACTTAATTTGGCCAAACTTATTTTTTCTTCTTACAAAAGAAAAATACTGTTCATTATAGAAAACTAAAACAAGAAAGCCATGCATTATTCTACCACTTTGGTGCATATCCTTTTAGATCAGCGGTTCTCAACCTGTGGGTCATGACCCACTAGCAGGGTCCCCTAAGACCATCGGAAAACACAGATATTTACGTTATGACTCTTAACGGTAGCAAAATTAGTTATGAAGTAGCAATGAAAATAATTTTGTGGTTGGCGGTTCCCACAACATGAGGAACTGTATTAAAGGGCCACGGTGTTAGAAAGGTTGAGAACCACTGTTCTAGATGTTTTCTCTAAGCTTCATACTGTGCTTGCTACTTTTAACCCAACCCCTTCATCTAGAATACTGTGTCTTTTTATGCCAGTCACTATTTGCCTAAAGCATCAAAAATCACTGCATGAAAAGAGTGTTTTGGTAGTTTTGAAAGCAGTCGTTCCCACTCAAGAATTCCTTTTCCCCTGGATGACTCTAGAACTAAAGTTTTAAGTCATCCAAACTCCTGCTCTCCTCATAGCTCCTCTCCATGTTTTCCAGAGATCTCTCAGCAAGTTATATACATACCAACATCAACACTCTCAAAGGGACCTACAGACTCTAAAATGACAGTGTCACTTAAACTTTGAAAAAGAACTGACAAATTATTAATTTTACTGTAATATACACATAGCTTTCTAGTAACTGAGAAATCTTTCAGAAAGTCAAAGTGCTTTTGTCTTATTCTGAGATTAAATTAAATATACATAAGTTATCTAACACTGTTTTCTAAAAGACAACAACAAAAAAAATAAAACTTATTGCAGGAACTGTTAAAAAAATACTGTAAGAATTTGAGCTAGGATCTATGCTAACTGTCCTATAATCTGTCCCGTTATCACCGGACCCCACAACAATCACAGCCGAAATGACCTCCCAAGTATCTCTACTCCAGATACTGTTGCTAAGGAACTTCAGCACAGTTTCTGAACGAGCGGGTGAAAGAGACCCTTATTTCCCATCATCATCCACCAAGATGTAATATCTGATGCCATCTTGCCGCTTTTTTCGGCCAATGAGATTAGCAAAATGAGTTCCCTAGAAAAAAAAATGATTAAAGTTTGTTTCTTCCACATGGGTTGTTGCTATCGCAATATCTGCCTTTGATTTCAAATTGTTTTTCCATTAGCTGGGTGCACGGATGGGCCTATGAGTCCCGTATACACATCCAGCCTAATGTAACTCTTTCGGGAACACCAAATTGCATCTCGCCGGGGATGCTGCGCGGTGGTTTTTGTGCTTTCGGCGTGGGTGCCTGTGCCCTGCAAAGCAAAATTACCTACCCTGCAGCCCATCTTCCTGGAAAACACAGTAATAATGCATGAATAAACGATTTTCCTTTCTCTCCTGTTCCTTATGCACCTCTACCCGCAGTCTTCCTATAGATCCTGATGATTTAGAATCAAAATTGGACATTTTCCTTTGATGTGTTATATTTCGTGTGTGTGCGTGTGAAACAGAGAGAAAGAGGTGGGGGGTTCTTTAAAGCCTATAGCCTATCACATGTGTTGTGATATTTCCATTTTGAACTCCTATTTTTTTCACTTTAGTCATTGGGTTGTTATTTATTTGGTATTGGTTAATAAAGTTATATGTGCTTCAGGTACACATTCTACCACACATCATCTGCATATTGGACTGTGTGTTTACCAAGTCAGGTCCCTTCCATCACCATCGATCCCCGTTCCCTCTGGCAATCACCATACTGTTGTCTTTTTTTTCTTCCTCAATCCCTTCACCTCTCCCCCCCACACTGCAGCCACCTCCCCTCTGACAGCTGTCAGACTGCTCTGGGCTAGTTGATTCTGTCCGTTAGATCCCACGTGTTCATGAAATCATATGGCCCTTGTCTTTCTCTGACCGACTCGTTTCCCTCAGCATAATGCTCTCCGGGTGACCGGGGGCTTTTCCGTGCCAGCTGTGCCACTCTTAGAGCTGAGCTCCGGGGACATGGCGACGTCATTAAACCCCTCAGGATCCTGCCAACCGTCTGCCTGCTGCAGAGCCCACTTCCCAGCAGTTCCTTTTCTCGGGTGAGCGTCGGGCTTGTGGGAGCCGAGCCGAAGTCCTCGGAAATTAGTCAAGGTTAAATGAGTCTGCGTGCGTGGGACTCGGGGTCCTGGCACAAAACGGGAGGAGGGACCCCCCACCTCTTTTGTCAGGACTCCCACCTTTGATTTCACGGGCAATTATCTCTGCATTTTTTAACCTCAAGGGCCAGCTGCATAATATGAGGGCTCTGAATCATACATGATCCTTTCCCTCAGCTTTCCTGTTCCCTCACCTCTCTCATTAGAGCCGTCTATAACGAAGCCTCCGCTACCATCTCCGTCTGCCCGGGGATCCTAAAGACACCGAGACAGACAGCGTGGGCACGGGAAGGGATGGTGCCTTTCAGGGCCCTTTAGCGGCTTTCTTCCTGGTTCTTCGGTGCCAGGGGCCCTGACCGTGCCGCCTGCCAGGGACGGGCAAAGGACGTGCAGGGACCCCTCACCTCCAGTCTGCCTGGTGTCGGGATGAGCCGATGACCTGGCACTGGAAGGCACGGGGCTGGCCGGCTGGAGAGTCAGCCCTTCGCCCTGATGGCTCTCAGGCTGCAGCGCAGCGAGTCCATTTGTGGACAGAACCCCCGAACCCGGGCAGAGCCATCAGAAAGCAGTGACACTGCTCACCAAGGACACGAGTCAGGGGCGGCCGTGTGTCTGTAGCTCTGGTTCCTGATACTCTGCCCTTGGAGGGAACATGAAATAAATGAGTAATTACCTTTTAACAGGTTAGCAAAAACTGAAGTGTTTTGATTAAGAAAACTCAGGGTGCGAGGGAGGGGGGACGGTGAATTAGAAAGAGCTTTCAGTGCAGCGGTTCTCAACCTTCCTAAGGCCCTTTAATACAGTTCTTTATGTTGTGGTGACCCCCAACCATAGAATTATTTTTGTCGCTACTTCATAACTGTCATTTGCTGCTGTTATGAATCTTAATGTAAATATCTGTGTTTTCTGATGGTCTTAGGAGACCCTGCTAGCTGTTCGCGACCCACAGGTTGAGAAACGCTGGTCTAGCGGGTCCACGCCCTGTTTCCTCCAGGCCTGCCCGGAGCCAGGCTCCGTCAGTGACTCCAGCTCTTGTCACCTGCAGCTTCTGCTGCTGCACTAGTTTCTTCACTTTATCATACAAATAACATGTAAATACCATATAAATATTATACAAATATCACACACACACGCCACGTCTTTCCCGTCTGTAGGAAGAACCCTTCCTCAGCCCCACGGCCTCCTTCAGCTCCGGCCCCGTTCCTCTTCTTTAGAGGCAGCTTCTTACCGAGGGACCCGGCCCTTCACCCTCGCCATCTGGCTCCCCTCTCTCTCCCCGAAACCCTTCTGCGTGAGGTCACCCATGCCAAATCCTGCACTTCCGGGCCTCGGGAGGGTCTTCCTCCTCTTATTTGACCGCTCGTGGCCTTTGCTGCCCTTGACCCTCTTCTTCCTGAAGTTCTCCCGCTTGGCTCTTCTGCTCTCTCTCCTCGTCAGGCCGCCACTTCCCGGGCGCCTTCCTGCGGATGCTCCTTAAACAGTGCTGCTTCCCTCACATGTGCTGTCCACGCTGGTGTCCATTCCCGTGGCCTCCCCTAACACCCGTGGGCTGGGCACACGGAGCTCCGGCCATTGCACAGCCAGGCCCAGCCCTCTGCCCCGAAATGAACTTCCCTTTCTCCCAAACAACTGCTCGCTCTGTGCCCAGTAAATGGGGCTGCGCCGACCTGCTGGACTCGCTGGAAGACTGGGTAACCCCACACTCTAGCCGGCCCTCGCTTCCTGTCAGTCAGCATGACCCGCGATGCTGCTCCAGAAACCCCTCTCTCTGGAGGTCTCTCTCAGACCCCAGGCAACGTTTCAGTTCTCACCTCGGTTACCAAAGACATTATCCAGCCCTCGCTCCTCCCGCATCTCGTTCTGCCGTTGGTGATCTTTTTTTAAAATATTTTTAATTGTCACCTGAGGATATTTTTTTCCCATTGATTTCTAGAGAGAGTGGGAAGGAGGAGTAGTGGGGGGAGAGAGGGAAATATCAACCAATCGACTCCCATACTCGACCCCATTGGGGCTGTGGAACTTGCAACCGAGGTATGCCTGGGAATCGAACCCGGGATCCTTTGGTCTGTAGCGGACGCTCTAACCACTGAGCAACCGGCCAGGGCGGCAGGTGATGTTTTAGAGGCACAAATCTAACCATGCCTTTCTCCTGCTTGAGGCCCTTCTCTGGCGCCCTGTTTTAGGGTGTTCAAGGTGTCTCGTGTCTAGCTACCTCCTGTCTAAGCTCGTACCCTGCCCTCCCCACCTCCTGTCCCCCACCCCCAACATGTACCCGGGTACAGCTCCATCTCCCAGATGGCAGCCTCTCTGCTCTTCCCGCCTCTACCGGGAGTGCTCCCGTCCCTCCACTCCCTAGACGAACTGTCCTCTGAACAAGCCGCGACTGGCCGGTTGTCGGAGGCCCTTCCCGACCAGGTCTCTGCGGCGTCCGCCCCCAGCCCTGCAGGCGTGACTCCGAGCGCACCCCTCCCGTTGTGGCTTGGAGCTGTGGGCTTCCGTCTGCTGGCCGCCCCCCATCCCCCCCCCAACCCGGTCTGCACACTCCCTGAGAGTAGAAATCTCCACTGGCCTCCCCATCTCCAGGGCCTCGCGTGATGCTTGTCGCGTGTCACGTACCCAGCATCTGCTTACTGCCACGAAACACGCGTGTGCCGGTTTTAGGTTTTCCCCATGGTGACGTCAGAGCGGAATAAGCTGGACTTGATTGGTATGAAACTCATGGGAGATGCGATCACGCGTCGTGTTTTCTGACAAACGGTGTAAATGACCACCCGGTCTGCCTGGACTCTGTGGACAGTAAAAATCCGCGCCCGCTGACTTCCTTGAGGGGACGGAGCGTCGCCTCCGGACACGCATGGCTCCCCAGGCGGTGCCTGAAGTGGCTGTGAGTTTCCATCCGCATCGCCTGCGGAGCTCCGTCCTCTCCTGTCAGATCCGCCCGGGCAGCTTCAGGCTGCCCGAGCGTGCCCTGGGCCTGCGGGATCGCCACCACCCGGCCACCACGCTGAGTGTGGGGGACCAGCCATTGGCGTCCCTGCTGTCCTGTCGCTGTCCTCAGGAGCTCCCTGGAGAAGGGCGGGCTCGGACCTCTAAGCCACAGCAGGGGAAATCCCGGGCGTCCCCCAGAGGGTGCGGCTCCTCTGGGCGCGGCTCCTGTCATTGTCTGCCCTTCGGATGGATGTCTCTTCCTGTGGGCGTCTGCCCGAGGGAGCTATTCGGAGAATGTTGGGGGGAATAAGTCTGCCCTGAAGACGAGGCAGGGGAAAGAGGAGTGAGCCTTAAGTTACCTGACCCTGCCTTCGAACCTCTATCCTCCGCTAAGGTAGAAGCGTGTAACTACCTCTAAATAGCCACAAAATCTCTTCTTCTAATTGTGCTTACAATAAAGGGCATCACGATGGTGTTTCTCCATCCTTCCCTCAGGAAATTTATTCTCACCTTTGACTTCGGCGCTTTCGTGCGACACTATCCGTCCTCCAGTGAGGAAAAAAGCTGATGGGCATTATCTGAACTACAAGTCAGTTTTTTATGGCCTTCGCTAAATCTGGACACAACATCTTCTCCAGACACAATACGCCCGGTCCCTCTATCTTGTCTGCTCATGTCGCATCTCCCAGTTCTTTACGTCCGTGATGACCTCTCTCGTGTCAGACACCGCGGAGGATAGAGGACGCAGTAGATAAGGTGTGGCCGGCGGGGCTCCGCGTCTCTCCTAAAGCAGAGGTTCTCCACCTTCCTAAGGCCGCCACCCTTGCATACAGCTCCTCATGGGGTGGTGACCCCCAGCCATGAAATGTTGCTACTGTGATGCATCGTGATGTCAATATCTGCATTTTCCGATGGTCTTAGGCGACCCCTGTGAAAGGGTCGTTCGACCCCCAAAGGGGTCGAGACCCACAGGTTGAGAACCGCTGCTCCTAAAGGGAGAGAGAAGCTAAACACGTGTGAAACACATTTACGATCATAGACCCACCACACAAATGCACGGCTCACCTGAGCTGTTCGAAAGGAAGCATTGGGAGAACACCGGGGATGACTGTGCCCAGAGTTGGTTAATTATTGGGAGAAGAAGCACGAACTCTTTGGAAGCAAGAAGGACCGAGGCTAGTCAGGGAAAGCTCAGAGATAAACCCATGCGCACATGGTAAAATATGACCACAGGACTAAGAAAATACAATTGGGAAAGGACCGTCTCTGGAATAAACGGTGTTGGGAAAACTGGACAGGCACATGTACAAGATGAAACTGGACCAGTTTCTGACACCATACCTACAGTTAGCTCAAAAGGGATTCAACACTTGAATATAGGATGAGAAACCATAAAACTCCTAGAAGGTAACCTAGGTGCTCAGCTCCTTGACGTAGGTCTTGCCAATGGTTTTGAATCTGACACCAAAAGCCAAAATAAATAAGTGGCACTACATCAAACTAAAAAGCTATGCACAGGAGCAAATCATCTAGTTGGTAAGGGGTTAATACTCAAAGCACAGAAAGACTCATCCAACCCAATAGCAAACAACAACAACAATCTTATTTTAAAATGGGCAGAAGATCTAAGTAGACGTTTTCCAAAGAAGGCACACAAGTGGCCAACAGTTACATGAAAAGATGCTCAAGATCACTAATCACCAGGGAAATTCAGTCAAAACCACAATAAGATATTGCCTCACACCTGTCAGAATGGCCATTGTTAAAAATAAAAATAAAAATAAAAATACCTAGGTTTGGGAGAGGTTAGGGGCTGGGTGGATGTGGGTAAAGGGGTAGGGGGAATGGGAGACATCTGTAATACTATCAACAATTCTGAAAAAAGAAAAGTAATTAACATACATCACTGTAAGTTTAAGGTATACAGCTTGATGATTTGATTTACATGTATTGTGATTATCACAGTAGGTTCAGCTAACATCTTATCATATAAATACAATAAAAAGGGGAAAAAAAGTGCTGGTGAGGATGTGGAAAAAAGGGAACTCTTGTGTACTGTTGGTGGGACTGTAGATTGGTGAAGCCACTAGGGAAAACAATTTGGAAGTTCCTTAAAAACCAAAACTAAAACTTCCATACAATCCAACAATTTCACTTCTGGATATTTATTTGAAGAAAATGAGAAAATATATGCACCCCATGTTCATTGCAGCATTATTTACAATAGCCAGTTATGGAAACAACTAGAAAATATGATAATATATATATGGAATATTATCCTATCCCATATAATAAAAGCCTAATATGCTAGGTGTCCAGTCGACCATTCAACCAATCAAAGCATAATAAGCTAATGATATGCTAAGGCCACTCAACCACTCACTATGACATGCATTGACCACCAGGGGGCAGAACTACAACTGGTAGGTTAGCTTGCTGCTGGGGTTCACCTACTGGGACTGAGCAAGATGTGCTGACATGCCCTGGAGCCCTCCCTCACTCCCTCCCTGGCTGGCAAACCTCCTGCGTCTCTCCTGACCCCAGTCATGCACCAGTAGGGTCCTTTGGCCTGGTCTACACCTTCTTACAATTGGGATCCCCAAGGGGATGTGGGAGAGCTGGTTTTGACCTGATCCCACAGGCCAGGCTGAGGGACCCCACTGGTGCATGAATTCGTGCACTGGACTTCTAGTTCAGCCATAAAGAAGAATGAAAACTTGCCATTTGCAACAACATGGATGGATCTTGAGGGTTTATGCTAAATGAAATAAGTCAGGCTGAGAAAGACAGATACCATATGATCTCATTTATATGTGGAATCAAAAACAAAATGAAAAACAAAAACCAAAGAAACCAAACTCACAGATGCAGAGAACAAATTGGTGGTTGCCAAATATGGGTGTGTAGGGATGGGTGAAGGGGTCAAAAGGTATGAACTTCTAGTTATAAAATTAGTAAGTCATAGGGATGTATTATACAGCTTGAGACTATCGTTAATAATGCTGTGTTACATATGTGACGGATGTTAAATAGACTTCTGGTGGTGATTATTTCACAGTGTGTACAAATACCAAATCTTTATTATACATGTAAAACTAATACAGGGTGGGGCAAAAGTAGGGTTACAGTTGTGAATATGTGAAACAGAGTTCATTCTTATATTACTTATTAAATATTGTATTATTTTCCATGGAAACAACTATAAAACTACTTTTGCCCCACCCTGTATAACGTAATGGTATATGTCAATTCTCTCCTATAATATTAAAAGCGTAATATGCTAATTAGACCGACAACAGAACGACCTTCTGGATGTCCTTCCGGGTGACCTAGACAAAGTCAGGGCTGCGAGAGCTGAGCCCCTTGCAGGAATTTTGTGCATTGGGCCTCTAGTAATTTAATAATTTTTTTTAAAAGCTGGACATTGTCTTTATTGCTGATCAACTGTGATCACTGACATATCAGCAGTTAGCATGACACCTGGCTTGTTTTCGGCCCTTGCTAAGAGTCTGACGACTAGATACTTGACTGGCTATGGTACCTTAGTCAGGGAGTAAATATGATTTGGTTTGTAAATGTATAAATAATCCTTATATCCTGTGTGCTCTCAGTTATAGAATGCTTGGGTCTTGGAGCAGAAGAAACTTTAAGTAGCCAAACATTATAGATACGCCACCCTGCACTTGTCCCTGCGGCCGTTCATTTCATTGCCGCCTCCTCCTGACTCTTCCCGTAGCTGACCCAGGTTTTACAAACCGGTGGAAGCAGCAGCAGCTCATTCTGAAACGGTTTTCCAGCCTACTCATTGGCTCACTCTGTCTCCATTTATCAGCTCTGCTGCCACATTGTTTTCATTTTATCTTATTTAAGGGATTTTGTTAATAAGCAGTCACCTTTGACAACGATTATGCCTTCCATTCAGCTGTGCTCAAATACCCTCCATCCCTTATTAGATTTTGGCATGTTGCTGACCTTGTAGTCCCACTGAAAGACTGTGTCCTGCATTTCCTTTTTACACGTATGTTTGGGTCTCTAGTCTTCTTGCAAATGCATAAATACATACACACACAGGATGTTTTTCCCTATACATACATACCAACGATCATCTAATTTACCAATTAGGCATAGTAAGAGATCAACAATAATAAAATTGAACAATTACAATAATAAGGCGACTTGAACACAAGCACTGCAACATCGCCACAGTTAACTGACAACTGAGACAGCTACTGACTGACTAAAGGGTGGTCAGCACATACAACAGGGACACATGGGACAGATGGATGATTCACATCCCCGGTGGGACAGAACAAGGCAGTGTGAGATTTCAACACACTGCTTAAATGGTGCCCAGTTTAAAATTTATGAATTATTTCTGGAATGTTCTATTAAATATTTTTGGATCTGGGGTATCTAAAACCATAGGAAGTGAAACCATGGATGGGGTTGGGGATTACTGTGTTTTTTCGTGTTTTTTTTTTTTTAATCTATAAATGCAATGCTATATTTCGGATCATATCTTTGAACAGAAAAAGGACATGGGTGAAATCTGAATAAAGTATAATTTACATAATAGTTTATTTTTTAGTTTGATCAATGTACTTGGTTGAGTAAAATGTTAATATTAAGGGAAGCCAGGTGAAGAGATAAATGATTTAATCTCTAGGATTTGTCAAGTAATGCATACTTCATAGAAAGATTGAATCATGAATTTCCCAGTGAGCCGGATGCATATGAGGGCAGTGGTAGTAAACTTTGGCTGCCCTAATTATCGGGGGATATTTTGTTTTGTTTAACACAGATTTCTGGGTTCTACCCAGGCTTATGCCCTATGATTTTTCTAAAGGCTCCCCAAGTGATTCTAATAGATGGCCAGATTTGAGACCCACCATGTTAAACCATTCCAGAAATAAATACCCAATGCATAACTCTCTTTTCAATAACCACACATATTGTAATTACCAGTATATGTACCTCTCCCTAACTTGACTTTATGCTTCTTGAACTCAAATACTATGATTGTCTTATTCATAATTATCTCCCTAGTGCCTGGCATAGTGCTTGGCACATAGTGGACAGTTATAAATGTTAAATTGTTGGTTTCTTTCATTGAGGACACAAAAAAATTGCATAGTTCCATTAAAAGTCAGAGAAAATGTGAGAACCATGAGTTTTGTTTTGTGTGTGGTGGTGGTGGTGGTGGTGGTGGTGGTGGTGAGATAGTTTGTAACCACCTATACCTTGGTACCTATGTCCTTAATCCATACTCTACTGGATGTGTTTGTATTTAAGTTCACTCCCTGTCATTTATCCAGATGCTCTGAACTGACAGCAGCCAAAGATACTGGACATTGTTAAGAAGTCCCAGTTTGAACTGTTTTGTGCCTAGGTTTTAACACTATTTTTTAAAAAATATATTTTATTGATTTTTTTACAGAGAGGAAGGGAGAGAGAAAGAGAGCTAGAAACATCGATGAGAGAGAGACATCAATCAGCTGCCTCCTGCACAACCCCCACTGGGGATGTGCCTGCAACCAAGGTACATGCCCTTGACCGGAATCTAACCTGGGACCCTTCATTCTGCAGGCTGACTCTCTATCTACTGAGCCAAACTGGTTTCAGCTTAACACTCACTATTCCTATACATGGAATATGTAGTAATATCATATCCTTGATGTGATATTGAGCTGCTGTCCCTACTGATGAAACCCACCACCGGCGTCTGTAGACAAAGCTGCCACTCCACTGATTTCCTCAACTCCCATCTGTTCATGTAGATAGACCTAGACTAATGGAGCTGGAAAGATACTTAGAGGAGGAGTCCAGGTGGACAGGGGAGCAGGCGGACGAGAGGGATCTTGAACGAGACTTTGAAACTTAGCAGAACAAGAGTGCTTTGTGGCGGCACCTCAGGTCACGTGTGTTTCTGTCCTTGTTTCCAGAATTTTCCCCCGAGAATACCTCCTTCAACAGATCCACCTGTATTCCCTCGCCGATCTGCAGCAGGTAGGTGCCCAGAGGGGCCATCTCATTTCTCTTTTCTCCCTGGGGGAGTGCCCTCGTTTATTGTGGTGTTGGCACTGAATTCTGCCATCGTCGGGGTAGTTCTCTGGGTGAGCCCTGATAATCGATTAACTTCTTTTCATAATGGAAAAAATAAACTTAGTACAAAAAGACTTTCCAGGACAGTAACAAATGCTGGCAAGGGCGGAGAGAAATTGGAGCCCTCGTACACCGCTGGTGGGAATGCAAAGTGGGGCAGCCACTGTGGAAAACAGTCTGGCAGCCCCTCAAAGAATTAAACAGCTACCATATGACCCAGCCACTTCATTCCTAGATATGCACCGACAGAATTGAAAACATATGCTCCCTTTAACACTTACTTGTGCATGCATATTCATAATAACCAGAGAATGGAAACGACCCAAATAGTCATCAACCGATGAATAAACACACGTTTTATATCCATACCATGGAATATTATTTGGCCATAAAAAGTACAGTATACACTGATACACTATGCATGCACCTAGAAAACATCGTGCCAAAAGAAGCCAGACAGGAGAGAGCACATATTTTATGATCTATTTCAATGAAATGTCCAAAACAGGCAAATCCCTGGAATTGGAAAGTAGAGGAGTGGTTGCCAGGGCCTGGGAAAATAGGGGGATGAGGGGGGACTGCTAATATCCGGGATTTCCTTTGGGAACGTTGAAAATATTCTGAAATTGCATAGCGGTGGTGGTTGCACAACCTTGTGAATATGCTACAGACCAGTGAATTGAATACTTTAGAGGAGTAAGTCTTATGGTATGTGAATTATATCTCAGTAAAAAAAACGAGGAGAGAAGATGTAAAAGCAGTGGCTATTAAACTCTTTATGCTCAAGCCACACAGTTGGGCGACGGTAAATTTTAATAAAACATAAAGTATATGAGAATCAAAATCATCTTTTTATACTTTTGTCAGCGTATGTTTTCTTAATGGTTCGCAGCCAGGAAGAAAACTGACAATTTGTCTGTTCAATCCAAAGTTCTGAATATGCTAAGCTTTGTTTTAAATCCTTTCAATCAGTAACTCCCGCCCTAAGAAGACACTCCATGAAAGCATATCTATTAATTCCCTCAAGAGTTAATTTCAAAAAGTAATTATGACAACAACTTCCAGGACATCTCCTCCATCTGCTGTGATTTTGCGCTTTTGTTGGTTGTTTTTCCTCTCGGGTTGTTTCGCCCAGAAGAAATGAGGTCAGCTGGAAAACTACAGATCCTTCAGTCATTTTTCAAGACCAAAAAAAAAAAAAAAAAATCTTAATTGTAGTTTAAACTTGAGACTTTCATGTTCTTTTTGTCCCTTAAAAGGTAGGAAATTTGTTTTCCATGAAAGAAATACTTTTAGAGCGTTTAGTGGGCGAGGTCTGAATGAACACTGGAGTTTTCATTTCACTCGGGTGTTGAGTTTAAGCCTATTTGCACCTATTGGCTCCCTCCACTCCTCCAGGTCTGCCTGCCCGTCACTGCCTAATCACACTGCAGCGAGCCGTCAGCTGGCTGGGGTGGAAAGGGTTCGATTTTTATGTATGAATATGAATCCTCACCTGAGAATATGTTTTGATTGATTTTAGAGGGAGAAGATGGGAGAGAGAGAAAGGGACTGATGTGAGAAACATCGATCTGTTGCCTCCTGAACACACCCCCACTGGGGATCGACCCTGTATGGCAGTGGTTCTCAACCTTTCTAATGCCCTGACCCTTTAATACAGTTCCTCATGTGGTGGTGACCCCCAACCATAAAATTATTTTTGTGGCTACTTCATAACTGTAATTTTGCGACCGTTATGAATCGTATCTGTGTTTTCCGATGGACTTAGGCGACCCCTGTGAAAGTGTGGTTTGACCCCCAAAGGGGTCGCGACCCACAGGTTGAGAACCGCTGCTGTACGGGGTGATGCTCCAGCCACCTGGCCAGGGGGACAGTATATTTTCAGGTGTGCTTTCCCCGTGGTGTTCCAGGGGAACCACGATGAAAACACCCATCACGCGTTTATCTGTTTTCTAGGACTTGGCCTGATCGTAGTATCTGAGGACCAGACACTATGGCTTGAGAAGTGTGTGTAAAGGCACCAGAGTGTTCTCGTAGAGGTGGCTGAAAATAACACGGGTGGGCTCTAGAGCGAGTCCTCTCTGAGGAGGCCTTCTCTAAGTGAGTTTTGATACCAGAGGAAGAGGAAGAATCAGAGTAATAATTCCCTGTTCATTTCACAGCGCCAACCTAGCACATCTATTGACATATAATACAACCTGCTTTTAAAGCTTCCCTCTGCCCTGCTATCTCGCCCCATCTCCCCTCTTCTTCTCCTCCTGGCAGTAATCAAACCACACGTGCCCAGCCGCTGACATAAATCTTGGTGGGCCCAGACCATCAGCCCCCGGAGCCCCTTAAGCGGCTTAATCAGCCTTCAGCCTCGGTCGTAAAACGATGGAGGCGAGGCCGCGGCTCCTCAGACTCCCCGTGGGCAGGGTCCCGTTTGCTCCCTCCCGGCTCTCTGCGCCCGGCTTTCAAGCCCCCAAACTTATCATATTTAGAGGAGGTTTAATTCAATTACTCCTCCTGCCCGGGGCGGGCTAAATTGGATTTAGCGTTTGATCTGTCTGCATCTCGGCGATCAATCCTGAAGGGCACCTCCGCCTCCTCTAACCTTGGCTTCTGAGTACACTGCATCCCCCTTTTCTAGACCTGAACTGTTCTCGCAAACAAACCGGGGAGGGGAGGGGACTCACGCACGGAGGAAAGGAAAGGCGGTTGCTGTGTGACAGAGCCCGTTCTCGGGGGCAGGTGGCCGGGCCTACCTGCCCCGGCTGGCCAGCCCCGTTTGTCCTGTACCACTGGGCCTCGGTCTGGCTTATTGTCATCTTGTTTCAAGTCGGCCGAGGAGTTTCACCACCAGTCATTTCTGCCACTTCTTTTCTCCCCTCACCCCTGAAGCAGAGTTCTTTCTAAACACAGATCTTTCTCAGCCACAGAGACATGCGTTTCCGTTTATACGGTTTTCAGGGGAGAGGAAGATACACCAAAGCAAGTAGCTAAAGAGTTATAGAATTCAGAAATTATGAAATATCCTTCCTAAAGGCAGGTTTCTTTCTCCCAATTGCTCTTAAGAATTTGGTTAATTTTTTTAGTAGTTTTTATTTTAAAAACACAAAATAGAGACATCTTTCTCTCCAGAAAGGAAAAAAAAAAAAAGCTAAGAACTCAATAAACATTGTAAAGGAGGATTTATAACTCAAGTATATACAATCTTAAAATAATACAGTGCACAGGACACTAGTAACATAAAAACTAGGGCGCTGAAAGAATTCTGGTACAAAAATATTTACTATCTTCTTATCTCCCTGTGTGTGTCTGTTTTCATTTTCACAAGTAACCATCCCTGAAGCTTTAGCCAATAGACGCGGTTCAGCAGTTTGGCTGAAGAATTCAAGCTACTAATGCAGCTTGAATCCAAGGCCATTTCCCCCCTTCCCATTATTTGAATGCAAGTCCTGGCCCCTCTGCCTGCATTCTCCACCGTGACCATGCACTTGGATGTGGGAGAACACACGGCACAGACGGACCCTGCTGGACAAAGGGAACCCCCTCAAGGTGTTCTGGGAGCCGGTGTCCCCTGCTCACTGCCAGTGGGTGCCAGTGACCGGCCACGTTCACAGCTCACGCTGCTACCGAGTCCTTAGTTGTCTGTCTACCTCCCCGGTGATTAAGCTACTCACGGGATTTTACTAGCACATCGTGGAAGCAGCAGCTAAGCAAGTCCCTGCCCCACTGTAACCGGCGGCAGCCCTGTAACCTGCCACTTGAATGACAGGAGCCCAGGGCCCCTCCTGGCCCAGTGGCAGGACCGCCGGAGGGAGGAGATGGGGCAGAGGCTGGAGTTACTCATTTCTCACGTTTGGAATTTCAGATGAGTTTCTGATCAGCAGAGTACAAATTTCTAGAAAGTCCTATGAAGTCTGCGCCCTCTGCCTGTAAATCTAACAGAAAATAAAATCGATGAACAGAAGTGTCAAGAGGCGAGAACGCACAGTGGTGTTTTGGAACCGACAGGTGGTTTCTGTAAGGATTTGGCAGGCACTGACTAAGCACATGTGAACCCATGGACAAGTAGTAGTGCTTTAAAATCTACCAATCTCAACATTTCTTTAATTTGCCTGTTCAGTTACAGTTTACTTGCAATATTATTTTGTATTGGTTTCAGTGAACAGCAGGGGGGTGACTTTACGGTGTGTTTCTCCCCCCCGCGCACACTCCCGATATTTCCAGTACTTTCGGTGCGTGTTCTGAAACGGAGGCGCTGCTTTTTAAGGGCTTTCTCCTGGTTCGATACTTGGAGGATGGGAAGCAGAATGGAATTCGTGTTTGGTTATTTTCAGTTCTATCCATCACTAAGGAAAAGCTTTAAGGTACAATAACTCTCTATTCCT
>PVJN01019718.1:0-37008 GCA_004026805.1 Lasiurus borealis
GCGTCCCCTCCTGCACACCAGCTACAGAGTGTTCACTCCGAACTAGGGAACATTTAAAATACATACAATGCCTTGGTGGCTCTCGAGAGGAAGTGACTTTGTCTTGCAGATTTCGAGACTGTCCTCTAGATGACTTTGATGCCCGTGGGGAGGGCGGCCTGGGGCCAGGAGCAAGCAGGGAGGCTGGACAACTAGATGCCGGCCTGTTTTTGATGGTTTGGATGCCAGGCTAAGGAGTTTGAGCCTTATCTTCCAGGCAACGCAAATCTTTAGCTGTTGAGCTGCAGAGTGAGGTTCGCAAATGAGAAATATGACTTTGTCAGCCGCCGGCAGACTGGAAGGGAAAGGGTGAGGGGGGCGGGGAGGGGAGTCCATTGCAGTGCCCAGGAGTGAGGGGGTAACGGAGAGGAGTCATTCGGAGGAGCAGTTTGGGTGATGGGCAGAGATGAGGCTTCTGAATTTAGTGCTGGGAGGAAGTGGGGTATGTGACGGTCCTGTGACAGACAGGGAACCGAGGGAAGGGAGCGCAGCAGGGAGGTGACGATGAAGCCACCACCACAGGGCTGTGTGGAATCCACACGGCGTTGGCTCCTCGCACCCTGGACCCGAGTCTGGAGGCGAGGAAGGAAGTCAGGGCTGGAGATAGAGATTCGGGAGCATCACAGGCGACAACTAAAGTCATGAGTCTCTGGAAACGTTAGTCATCACCTTGCCTAGAGACATAGCCATAGAACGGAAGTATCTGGAAATTCCAGGAGGTTCCCAGGGGTGAGGCCGCTCCGTGGGGCTGCAGGCCGGAGGTCACCTTCCCAGCTGCCTGTGTCCTCCGCCTCCCGAGTGCCCCCTGATGATGAAGGACTTCTGGAGCCCCCTGCTGATGCCCCCTTCCTCGGTGCACAGCCCTCAGCCAGCCTCCCCCGCGTCTGTCTCCCCTGGGCATGGGTGGCCACTGGGCTTGGAGTCTTAGCACTCTCAGCATGGGAACCAGCGAGGTCACAGTGTCCGCTGCCCCATTTCACAGAGGAGACCCTGGAGACACAGTGAGGAAAGAGTTGGGTCAAGGCCCCCAACCCAGTCTCTGGCACTGCCAGGGGGAGGCCCTGCCCAGCTCCCCGATTCCCGCCACACCGCACGCTGAGCGCAGCGGGTCTGTTGTTTGGCAGGACTACACGCGGGTGGTGTGCCCGGTGATCGATATCATCAACCTGGACACCTTCAGCTACATCGAGTCGGCCACGGAGCTCAGGGGAGGTGAGTGCGCTGATGCCTTCTTCCGGGCGCTTTCAGTTCCTTCCTGTCATTGCTGTCTAGGGGGATGGGGGTGGGGGCAACTTGCTTCTTCGTGGCTTGTCTGGAACGCACAGCCCTGCCTCCTGTAATGTCAGGAGCTCCCACGTGGCCCTCACCACTGGGGAGGGGCAGGCTGCTCCCAGCCCCCCAGCTCAGGCCTCACACCCAGACCTAGTGCCACCCCCACCCCAAGACCACCTTCAGGTGATTTGGCCCCTCCACACCTCCTGGTCCACCTTCCCGAGCAGTGGTTCTCAATCTGTGGGTCGTGACCCATTCGGGGGTCGAATGACCCTTTGACAGGGGTCGCCTAAGACCATCAGAAAACACAGATATTTACATTACGATTCATTAACAATAGCAAAATTACAGTTATGAAGTAGCAACGAAAATAATTTTATGGGTGGGGGTCACCACAACATGAGGGACGGTATGAAAGGGCTGAGCCATTAGGAAGGTTGAGAACCACTGTTCCCGAGGCTCCTGGCTAAGGGCCACATCCCATAGCGGACCATCTTGTCCCTTTTGGGCTCTGTTACATCTCCCCCTGCACCTCTACCCTTCATCCCTAACTGCGGGGAGGGTGCAGAGAGACAGGAGGCAGAAGAAGAGAAAAGGAAGCTGCGAAAGGGAAAGGGGCCGAAGCGACTGCTTCTGCTCAGCGGGGTGAGGCTTGGTATCCCTGGGACCAGCTTCCCCCGGAAACTGGGTGCAGGCACGCCCTTCAAGAACAGACACAGAACGAGCAAGCTCACGGGTGCACCCGAGAGACCAGGCCAGCCCAGTGGTTGCTGTGTTTCAGGGTTTGACTGGAGCCTCCACTTCCAATGGGAGCAGCTCTCCCCGGAGCAGAAGGCTCAGCGCCTGGACCCCTCGGAGCCCATTAGGTAAGTCAGGGCCTGGGGGTGGGTGTGGGGGGCTGATTCATTCCCTCCTGCTCCTTCCCGCTGTGCCATGGTGGAGGGAGGTAGGCAGCGTTCCATGCTCAAAGAGTGGGCAGAGACCAAGAGAGCCCTTTGCCAGGCCAGCGCCATGTCGGCCCTCCTTCTAGGAGGTTTCTGTCCTCGTGGAAACGTCTGTTAAGGAGATGGGGTGGTGGAGACCTGTGCTGGGTGTTGCCCGAGGTTGTCCGTCGACAGACAGGTGATGATGTGCTGTGCTTTCTGCTAAGCATGGGAGGGTCCCAGTGGGTCCTGTTTGAGGCTCTGACAGGAGATACGGTTCCTTCAGGCCAGGAGGGGAGCTGGGTCTTGGGTGTCAGGATTAAGCCCAGAAAGGTGGAGTCAGCTGCTGCAGTAAGGAGAGGCTGACCCTGAGGCAGGGCCACTGAGGCTGATCAGCAAACACACCTACTCCGTTTTGTGTGAGGATGTGACTGGCTGGGTGCAGCTGAGGGAGATTAGTCCTGATCTACATCGTTTCTTCTAGGCCCAAGGGTGACCCTAATGACTTCTTTTTAACTTGCTGACCTCTATAAAGACCCTCTCTCCAAATAAGATCACCTTCTGAGGCACTGGGGTTAAGACCCCAACGTGACTTTTAGGGGGACATAACTCAACACGCGGCAGAGGGAGAAGGGAGAGGAACTCAGTCTCCAGAAATGGACGCGCTGTTGACTTCCCTGCCTCAGCCCTTCTCTGCCTGGTCAGTGGCCCACGGCCCCCCGTGCCCAATAGTGAGCTCCCCAGAGAGCCAGGCTGGGCAGGGCCTGGGGGAGGCCAGTGCAGGCAGCCCTCACAGCAGCCGGGGTTCAGGAGCCCCGGTTCCCCATGGCAGGTGTGCTGATGAGTGAGTTAGCCTGTCTGCCGGGTCAGGAGATTTATAGTCTGGAGCAAGTTGATGTGTTAGGTGAGATGGAACACATTGGCCTCTCGGAAGAGGAGTGCAGATGGAAAGAAAATGGCCTGGAGTTCTGGGTCGGACAGAAGAACGTCACAACTGGTCCCCTCCCAGAGGTGATGCTCCGTCTCCTTCTCTACGCACAGGACTCCCATCATAGCCGGAGGGCTCTTCGTCATGGACAAGTCCTGGTTCAATTTCCTGGGAAAGTATGACATGGACATGGACATCTGGGGCGGGGAGAACTTCGGTGAGTTACTGCCTCTGTGCCCTGGAGCCGGGGCGGGGAATGTGTGTCCTGGGACCACATGTGTCTGGGAAAAGGGTCAAGGAGCCGGGACTACAGTACCCCTTTGGGGGGAGGCCGGGTGGGGCACCAGAGAAGGAGCGCTTGCTGGGAAGATGGGAGGATGCAGGCAATCGGGGAATTGCTCCATGGGACCACGTGGATGCTGAGGACCAGGTAGACCCTTAGGGGGAAGTTGAGATGCAAAAAAGCCAGGAAAACCAAAGAGGCGGGCATGAGCTGGGAACACGGAACTTGAGAAGGTGGAGTTGCCGTGAGACTGGAGAGAAAGAAGGAAGAGCTGGATGACAGGGACACTGGAAAACATCTGCATCACATCTGTTGGCTGCTCCAGGCGCATAGCACTCAGCACTGGGTTAATGAGGAGGTTCTGGGGTATTTGCTACAGAAACCTTGGGGGCAACTTGTCCTTACTCTTTCGGGGCAGAGAAAGGAGGGGGGTGGAGGGGCCGGGTTAAGATCGCAAAGCTGTGCCAGCAGTGGGCCAGGTGCAGCCGCAGTGAGGGCTGCGGTTGGTTTGCAGAAAGAGCACTCCGGGGCCCATTCCGTCTGGTGGATGACGCTGAGTGGCCTTCCGGTCCCCTTGTGTATTTAAAGCAGAATGTTGGGGTGCTTCTTGGGGTCACTGTGAACATGCATTGAGGTCACAGTCTATAAAATCCCAGGAGCCTCCACACCCCATGGGCGCAAGAAGTGTTAGCTTCCCTTCCTTCCTTCGTTCCAGCGGGAAGACCTAAGAGATGACTAGAATACGAGCCGCACGCGGTGGGGATTTGGGTCTGTTTTGTTCCCCGCTGTCTGAGCGCTTAGTATAGTGTCTGCCACCGAGGAGGCCTCCGTAACTCGGTAAGGGAAGAGGAAGCGCCCTGTCCTGCCGGGGACCCGTCTCCTCCCTGGGCACCGGCACGGTGTTTGGCACAGCCCCCTGAGCCGGGGCAGAGGCCAGGAGAATGATGCATGGGGCTCTCCGGGCATTTAGCGGTGATCTGGTGCATTGTCCTCTGCCATTGTTTTCTCCCATCCCTGCCTCCGGAGTGTTTTATGGCGCCTTCCCCCGTCACCAAGAGTTATTTCCCGGGGATTTATGGCCGTTGGCCTGACCCACCGCATCTGTTCTCCCAAACTGGGCAGGGCGGGGAGATTCATCAGAAGAGTCTGTCTCCTGCCGCACGGGGGGCCGGATTGGAAGCTTGGCAAACAAAGCTGAAAACCCCAACACCCCCAACCGCACTGACTCCCCGTCTTGGACCCAGTCCTGGATCGCGGAGGGGTCTCTGGTGGGGTTTGGGGTCAGATCTGCGGGCACCGGCGCGGGAGGACTAACACCAGGCCCACCCTTGTTGTTCTCAATGGGGATGAGAGTCCCCTCTTTCTGGGTGGAACCAGCTAATGTCCTAAGGAGCGAGCCCTTCTCACCACCCTTAGTGACGGGCACCAGCCTGTCCTCCCAGCCACCAAGTGGACTCCTCCTGCAGCTCGTTGACAGCCAGCAGTCAATCTCTGCGCAGATGCTGCCTGCCCTGTGCGGTCACTGCTTCACCATTCAGCGTGTTCGGTTGCGGAGAATTTTGGGTTGAAGCACTAGAAAATTCTCCCACGTCGCAGCCCATCTCCCTCTCGCTTTTGTCTGCCGGGGCGTGTGCCCTTTTGCACCTCACCATGTAAGGGTGTTCCTTCTTCCGTGGGGCACCCCTATTTGGACTCGGAGAACATGTGGTTTTTAATGATGGCACATTGGGTCCCACCCCCAGTACCTTCTCTGTAGAGCGATGTTGACACACATCTGCTCGATCTGCTGTGGTCGCTTCCACCTCAGCTGCATGATCCAGGGCGGACTCCAATGGGGACGTCGGGCAGGGCTTCTGCACAGTTGGGGGAGAGACAGCCTTCACCCCATCACAGGAAAGGCAGTGCAGACAGCTGTCACGGGGACACGGGGGTGGTCTCCCCTCCCAGCATTCCTCAGTGCTACAGCCGGCTGCCAGCACTTGGCTTGCTTTTGCTTGGTGTTGTGTATGCCAGGAAATGCAGTGCTGTGGCATGGCATCGGTGCTGTGGGTGAGGGTAGCCAGGGACCTCAGTCCATGAAGGCGGGTGCTGGGGAGAGTCCATGCAGGATGGGGTGATGAGCAGGGGTCTGAGGGGGTTGGAGGGTGATGAGGCTTCAGCTGCGAGCAGACATGGAGGAGGATGCGTGTGAGAGTGAAGTGGGTTCGGCGCCAAGGTGTGGCGAGTCCTTGAGGGGAAGGCCCGGTGGGCACCGGGGAAGGGAGCAGTGGCTGGGAGGGTGGGGCCACCAGGGACCAAGTGGGTGCTTAGGACCAGGCAGCTCACCAAGTCCCGAGACCTGACCTCCCCCCGTACCACCACCATCGTTCACATCCATTCCCTCTTCATCCCCCGTCCTCCTGAATGGCCACCACCTCTAGTCCTCTCTCCTCAAAGACCTCCTCCCACACGCCCGCCCAAGTGCTCTCTCTGAGATCAGGTCTCGGCCACCTCCCAGGCCTGGCAGCCACCAACTGTCTGCTTGTCCTAAGAACGAGGTGCACGCTCCTCAGCTTGGCCCCTCCCTGGCCTTCTCCAGCCCTCCAGGAGCCTTCAGACCAGAGGCTCTACCTTGACTGGCCCAGATTCCAGCGACCTAGCCCTTCCCCCCAAGCTGAGGAGCACAGCACTGTGTCTACCCCTTCCCTTCCTCCTCTCTGCTCCCGTCCCACCTCTGCTCCGTGCCCCTAGCACCCGGTCTCTTCGCCCTGCCACTGAGCGCTCGCATGCATTTGTGTTTACTCCTGGGTGCCTGCCTGCCTGCCTCCTTCTAAACTTGGAACAAGGCAAGAACACGCATCCAGCTTCTCGTCTGCAAGGCCTGGACAGTGGAACCTGCTCTCTGTGCTCAAAAGTGAGAGACCGGGAAGAGGAGTCAGGGTGGGAAGGTCCACCTAAGTCGCACCTGTGAGGCTCCGTGCAGAACAGGTCTCGTTGCGTTACACGGAGCCCTCGGAGAAAAAGAACAACAGCGGACAGGTGCTTCCTTTCCAAGGAGCCAGAGCGCTGTGTGTGCCAGGCGTGTTTGCCTATTTGGCGTGGACTGTGGTTCACAGCACAGAATCCATGAGATTCCTGAGAAAGGCTCTGGCCGGGGGGACCTCCCGGGTCCCCAGTGGCACGCTGCCCCTGCCCTCCCCCCTAACTCCCACCATCTCACCTGCATCCGTGGAAGCAGCCTCAGCTGCCGTGGGAAAACCAACCCCGTGCCCTCACTGGGCCCGAGCTCGGTGCCTATTCCCACAAGGTGTTTCTAAGAGGGCTGAATAGTTTTGATAACTGCACCTGCAGTTTGGCATAGGGGGCAGGCTTTAGGGTAATGTGGTTTTTAGCCTTTTCCCCCAGTTGTTTTGCATTGAAACTGCATGCCGAGACTCCAGTTTACTTAACACAGGACACATGGTGTGTCGGATACATCTCCTCACTGCCAGCCACACCTCACCTTTAGCCTTTGTCACTGGAAGCTGTTGCTCGGTGAGGTGTGTGTGTGTGTGTGTCTGTGTATGTGTGTGTATAGGTGGGGGTTGCACTTTTTTTTTAAAAAAAAGGAGGCCTCAGCACAGATATGAAGGGTGAGCACGGGATTCCTGGATTTGAAATCTCCATTTGTAAAGCAGAGCAAATATAGTGGTACCTCGAGATACGAGTGCCCTAACATACGAGATTTTTGAGATACGAGCCATGGAGCGAGCGATTTTTGCTTTGAAATACGAGCAACATTTGAGATACAAGTAATCGCACGGATCGGCCAGCTGCACACGACCCACCAGTTTACTGCGACTTGAGCATCTCATAGTTTCCCACGCCTCAAGGTTACGGAACGAATTAAACTCGTATCTCGAGGTACCACTGTACAAAGATAGTGCTGAGGAGGGAGACACAGCGAGGCCTGGAGAGAAGCTACCATCATCCCCCCCTTAGAAGGTAGGAGCTCGGTGTCAGGCTGTGTCAGGCTTGGCACCCACTCTGTGTGTATGAACATGGGCTGCAGAATCCGATGGGCCACGGTTTGAATCCTCTAGTCGTTCCTGGCTGTGTGTCCTTGGAGTATGCACTTTGCTTCACCGAGCCTCTTTCCAAGTCTTCAAAGTGGGGATAGGGGTGGGAGAAAGGCCTGCCCCCAAAATATACGCACTCCTAACCCCCGTGCAAAAGACAGAGCGGCCGGAACCTTGTTCAGATGGCTAGGAAGGCTTCACGCGGGACTCTCACCGCAGGCGTCAGACTGTCAGGAAGGTAGGGAGATGGGCCGACCCTGAATCCAGGAACAGGAAGTAGGGATCGGGTCGGTGAGTGGAAATTACAAGATGGGGAGGGTTTCCTTCAGCTGACTCAGCAGGAGTCTCGCTACCACCGGGAAATAGAGGCTCAACAGGGACAGGGGCCAAGGTCAAGGCCCCATGGAGAAGAGAAGAGGGTTTGGCCAAAGCTGGGCAAGGAGAGCATCGTGTCACCTAGAACCTGGCAGGACTGCACCTCCCACCACCACAGGGGCTTGGCAGATGCGATGGAGGCCGCAGACCGTGATGTTAGGAGATGATCCTGGATTATCCGGGGGCCCAGTCTAATCACGGGAGCCCTCCGAAGCAGAGAACTTTCTTCAGTTGGAGGCAGAAGCAATGAGACAGGAGAAGGCAGAGGAGAGGTGGGCAGCATGAGAGAGGCGGATTTGGCCACTGAGGGCTCGCAGGAGGCGGGGGAAGCGTGGACGCAGGAGTTCCTGGCCTACAGCCAGCAAGGAAGAGGGACCCTTGCCCCACAGCCGCAAGGAACTAAGCTCTGTGAACAGCCCGGATGAGCTTGGAGGCTGGTTCTTCTTCAGGCACCCAGACAGGGGCAGGTTCCTGCCGACCAGTGGTTCTCAACCTTCCTAATGCCACATCCCTTTAATGCAGTTCCTCATGTTGTGGTGACCCCCAATCATAAAATGATTTTTGTTGGGAGTCACCACAACATGAGGAACTGCATTAAAGGGACATGGCATTAGGAAGGTTGAGAACCACTGCTGCCAACTTAAACCTTGATTTTTTTTTTTTTTAATTTTGGCCTGGGGAGGCTCTCAGCAGAGGCCCGAGCACGCCCACCCACCCACTAGGTGCGTGCAGTAATTTGTTACAGCAGCGACAGGAAGTGATCCCCCTGCCAGCTCACTGGGAAGATTAATTAGAGGCAGGGCCTCCGCTTCCCCTGCAGGCTCCGTGCAGGCTGCGTGTGTGAGAGGAGACGGTGTGGGACCTGCTGGAATGGCTAATCCCCCCAGCCTTCCTTCCAGCCTCACCCTTCCCAGGCTTGGCGGCTTGAGGGGAGGGACATGGCCTCGTCTGAGAAGAAACCCCGAGTCTGATGAAAAGTCACCCTTTTCCCCCGATGGGAGAGCAGAACGAAAGCTGGCTGCTCTGTTCCTTATCAGGGCTGCTCCCTACAGCCCGTGGCCAGGTGCGCGCCCCAGAGGCTGTCGGGATGTTGGGGTGAATCACAGGCTGCCACCGGAGGGACAGATGGAACCAAACCAGCCAGAGGAACACACACAGAGGGGTCATTTGCCTCCCGTGGCTGATGTGTGCAGAACTGAAAGGCTCTGAAGATTGAGGTGAAAGCAGCAGATGGGAAACGAGGAGCAGGAAGAGCGGATGTAGAGGCAGAGGAGAGACTGGAAGGTCGGGGAGGAGACACTGCATCTGATGGGGTCCCGTGCACTTCGCTGGAGTGGAACCTGAGCAGAGCTGGGGCTGTGAGATGGAGGCGAGGCCTTGGTGTGACGCGAACGTGGGGATCGGGTGAGGAAGCCGTGTCAGGAAGACCCTCGGGGCCTGGGAGTGAAGAATGACCGACTGCTGGGAGACCAGAGTGGGGAAGGGCCAGGTCAGGGGACGGTACAGTGGTACCTCGAGATACGAGTTTAATTCGTTCCATAACCTTGAGGCGTGGGATACTATGAGACGCTCGAGTCGCGGTAAACTGGTGGGTCCTGTGCAGCCGGCCAATCTGTGCAATTACTCATATCTCAACTGTTGCTCGTATTTCAAAGCAAAAATCGCTCGCTCGACAGCTCGTATCTCAAAAATCTTGTATGTTAGGGCACTCGTATCTCGAGGTACCACTGTACTGTCTCTGGTGGGGACACGTGCATGGCTGGGGCAGAGGGGTCAGCAGATGCAGAGAAGAGCTCTGTGCTGGGAACGTGGACACAGGAAAAGGGGGAGGTTTCAGGGGCGAAGGGATAGGATTGAGACCGAAGTTGGAGGTGAGGCCTCACTTTGCAAATGAGGAGGAATATATGTCTCATTGGAATGCGTGGAGAGGAAGAGACCGTAGCGGAAACGCGTGTGTATTTTGGGGAGAGAGCCGGCACGGGATGTGTGGGTGACATCTCGTAGGCGAGGCCCCCCTCCCTCGTTTTGAGTGATGAGCGGGTTTTCCCTTTTGGGAACAAGAGCAGACCGTGTTTGAGGGCCTGGGGAGGCGTCCACGCAGCACAGTACACCTCACACCTGCTCGGGGGAGACATTGGGAGACTACATTCACGCGTGTGCCAACATAATGCCCTGGGCGAGCCCGACAGCCCTGGGCACACGATGCAGGCGGGGCGGGGTGCTGACAGTCCGCTCAGCCCACTCCTTGCTCCTGGTCTCCCGCAGGCATCAGCTTGGGGCACACGAGCCCCACGGCGCCCCCGCCGAACGCCAGGTCACGGTGCACAGGGGACCTTCCTTGATGGAGAGTCAAAGTCTCAAATGTTGGTCTGAGAATTTCACATGCCCCCCTTGGACGTGGGCAGAGTGGGCGATGCCATCAGTGTCCGTGTGCTAAAGACACTGGCTCATAACTGCTGACCTTCCCACCCCGCTTACAGTTTTCAGTTATCCTCAAGATTTCATTTCATGCCCACAGCGACCCTGTGGAGTATTTTTATGACCTTTGATTGACATAGTAGGAGACCCAGCCTCAGCCGGGGCAAGCAGGTTTACCCCGGACACGGTTACTGACCCCAAAGCCTTCCCGTTTCTTCCCCGCCCCGTGTTCTTGCCATTCTTCAACCTCGAGGAGTCCTTCCTTCATCCTAATGTGCACCTTGTCCCTGCTTGAGGGAAACCGAGCTCCCTGGGAATGCTCTTTAGCCCGTCAGGCAGCCCTTGGGGAGAAGGTGGCAAGGTAGGAAGTCTTGTCTGCAAACCAGTAGCTTTTCCAGGGACGCACGGCAGGGGGCGGTAGCAGACAGACAGGTCAAGGGTGGCTGAGGACTGTGAGTGAGAAAGCAGATGAAGATCAGGGTAAAGAAGAGGTCCAGGCACCTCCTTGGGTACGAAGGGAGACAGAGAGTCGGAGCGGGGGAGGGTCGAGAGGGGAGAGCAGAGAAAACTGCACTCTGGGAGTGGGAGGTGCCTGCTGGGATTGACTGGTCCTCTCGCTTGCGCTCCGGCCGTGTGGTTTGCTGGCCTGTGGGAGTGCGGAAACCCCTAACTCTGGGACAGCCACTTCTCTCTGAATCTTGACTGTCAGCAAATTGTCCCATTTTCTCCAATGGAAATCCTTTCTCCTTGGTCCTGGTTCTCGCCCTCTGGGGTCCTGGCAGGGAGTTCAATGCCTTCCACGCCGAAACCTTCCACGTGTCCAAAAGCAGCGCTCTCCCGGCCACCAGGGTCCCATTCTCCAGACTCAGGCACTGCAGCCTGGCCTGCAGCCTGGCCTCCAGCAGGCCGCAGGCCCGACTTAGCGCTCACCGCCCTCCCAGGTGTGGGTGGTGAGCCTCTCCACTTGTGGATGGGGAATCAGATTGCCCAGCCCGCGGAGCACACGGCTGTTAGCCCGCACCCTCGGCGGCGTGCGGCCGAACCTGGCTTTGCCCGGTGCCTCCAAGCTGCCTTTCTGTGCCCCCCCACCCCCCCCAGGCAGAGCCGTGACGGGAGGCATGTCTGTCTTGCAGAAATGTCCTTCAGAGTGTGGATGTGCGGGGGCAGCCTAGAGATCGTCCCCTGCAGCCGAGTGGGCCACGTCTTCCGGAAGAAGCACCCGTACGTTTTCCCGGACGGAAACGCCAACACGTACATAAAGTAAGTGTGCGTCCCGGGGGCTACAAAGGGGCTGTGGCGGTCGAGGGCTTTCCTGGCGGTGGGCTGTGGCTGTCCCGGGTTCTATGGCAGGGTGCCTGAGTGTCCTGGGTGCTTAGGAGCCACGTGACTTACCCTCCAGGCCTCTTTCTATGCAGGGGGTCAGGGCTGCCCTAGCCTTTGGCAGGGACCCCCAGACTGTCAAGGCACCATCTGTGGCCTTGGGGGCTTTAAGTCATTGGGCTCGCGGTTCTGGGTATTTTGTGTTGTTTGGGGTCAGGGAAGGACCGAGGTTTGGGCCCCTGAGTTCTAGGAGGCCTGCTGAGTCACCAGGGAAGATTCGGGAATGGGGAGGCACAGGGGATTCCAGGTCCATGGCTGCTCTGGGGCTGGAGATGGGCTCCTCTCCTAGGGTGCCCTTGTCTCCTGGCCAGGAAGCGCTCGGTGACCCAGGGGTGTCCATGTGCCTTTTCCTGCTCTCCCTGCATACATCCGTCTCTGCTTGATTTCTTCTCTTTCAACCTTTCTCCTCCTTTAAATCACAAATCCATGTATTCCTGCTTCCTGTTTTTCATGTTTTCTCTAGCACCTTCTCTCCCTTCCCCTAATCCTCTTGTCTTTACTCATTTTCTCTCCTATTGAATCTCCTTTTTCCTGCGATTTGGTCCGTTTGGGGGAGGGAGGACTAAGCACCTCATTCTGTTTTTCTTCCTCTGGGGTGTCACTTTCCTCTGCATACTTCCATGCTCTGTTTTTTACATACATGAATAGGTCTGACATGGCAGGCTCGGAGGAGGTGTAGGTTTGAGTCATGGGAAAGTTAACACCTTTTTGAAACAAGATGGGCAAAAGTGGGCAATGAGAAACCCTGCAGGTGGGAGCAGCGGGGAGAGGCAGAGCTGCCTCAGCTCTCGGGTGCTCCAAAGGGAAGGGTGAGCGGGGGACATAGGAACGCCCTGTGGCTATGATGGAGAATCAGGCCAGCTTGGGCTCAGAACACCCATTGTCCTTGAGCCTGGACCCTGGCCAGTGGCATCCAGCATTGTATGCCACCAGTGGGTCATTCATGGGTTAGAGAAATGAGGTACAGTGTCTCCTGAGCAGCTTCCAGTTTGCTGATGGTTCGGCCAGTGGAAGTCAGCAAGACAAGAAATGCCTTCAGAGCCCCAAGAACTGGACTGCGTGTGCATCACTTTTTCTTTTTTCTTTCTTTTTTGCCTTTTTTTAAATGTATTATTTTTATTTATTTTTCTTTAATTTTTTTTATTTTATTGGTTAAAGTATTACAGAAGTGTCGTTATTTTTCCTATTACTCCCCACCTCCCAGTACTACGCTGCAGTGAAAAAAGGAGTTCTTACCATTTGTAACCACATGGATGGAGATGGAGTGCATCACTCTTGTCAGGCACATCAGTCTGAATGGAAGGGCTCGCCACGGCCCTGTGTTGAGTGCCTCTGCTTCAAATAGAACCAGAAATCTGGAGGAGCACCCCATCTTTGTGATCCCCGAGTTCACTGTCGAGGGCCTCAGCAGGGGCTGCTCCCCCAGTGCCCCTAGGCATCCAGTTGTTTTCTGATGAGATGTTTCTGGACTCTGGGCTTCTTCCCCGTGTGCCTGCCTCTTTGACCGCTGAATGATGACATTCTCGGTGCCTCTCTCGCTCTCTGTCTTCTTTCTGTGTCCTTTGGGGTCAGACTCAGAGCAAATACCTGATTTTAAAAATAACCTAAGCGTGCTCTAGCAAAATGTCTGAGATGGCTTGATTACTTAATTCTTTACACCTGCAAGCAGCTAGTTGCTTGGACAACAGGGAGACCTTGGCGAGCTGGGCTCTCCCCACACTCTGTGCAAAGGGGGAGCACTTGGAGTAGAACCAGGGACAGCCGGGGCAAGGTGGCTACACGGCCCTGCTCTTTCCTCCTGGCTACTGGCGCCACGTGGATGTGCCTGGCTGTCCTGGCTCTTTTCTTCCTATGGTTTCTTTTTTGAGAGTCACAGAAGTTCAGTTTCTGGGTAATTTTCAGCTCCATATCTTTTGGGGAAGAGTTTGTCATTGCTACAAAAACCTGATGTCTTGGGGTGAAGGTACCATTGGAGACTGGGTGGGACGTGGCTGGGCTCAGCATCCTGGGAAGAGTAGAGTTATTGGACCATGGTGGCCCTGCCTGGGTGATGCTCACATGTGTGCATTTAAATTTTTATATATAGATATCCTATCCAATAAAAGAGAAACATGCAAATTGACCGTACCTCCGCTATGCCTACAAGCCATGCCCACTAGCCAATCAGGCACAAGTATGCAAATTAACCCAACCAAGATGGCAGCAGCCATGGGGAACTGGAGGGAGCAGGAGGCTTGGGTTGCCCCCAGTGATGGAGGAAGCCAAGCTTATCGCCTGCCCTGGCTGGCCCTGGCCTCCACTCAAGGAGGTGCTGAAGAAGAAAAAAAGCTAAAGGGAGGGAGTAGGAGCTTGGCTCACCAGGGGCCATGGCCAGCCTGGAAACAACCATCAGCCCCTCACCCAGGTTGGCTAGGCACCCCAGCAGGGACCTCCACCCTGAAGTGGGTGTGGCCAGCTTGAAAAATGTTGCTTGGACAACAGGGAGACCTTGGCGAGCTGGGTTCTCCCTACACCCTAGGCAAAGGGGGAGCACCCAGAATGGCCAGGCACCCCATCGGGACCCCCACCCTGATCCGTAACATCCTTCAGGGCAAACCAGCCGGCCCCCACCCTGGCACCAGGCCTCTATCTATACTAATAAAAGGATAGTATGCTAATTAGACTGGGAGACCTTCCAGACGTTCCTCTGGACAAAGCCATGGTGGTGGGGCCAAGGTAGAAGGGGTTAGAGGCTAAGAGGGGAAGGCAGATGTGGGTGATCAGACCAGGATGAATGGCAGTTGTGGGTGATCAGGCTGGTGGGGTGCAGGGCCATTGGGGGTAAGCAGACCAGCAGGGGGTCCAGTTGGGGGCGAGCAGGCCATCAGTGGGGGTCAGGTAGAAGTGATCAGGACAGCAGGGGAATCAGTTTGGAGTGAGCAGGCCAACAGGGGGGCATTTGGGGGCAAGCAGGGAAGTGGAGAGGGAAGATGGGGGCAAGCAGGTCAGCAGGGGGGACAGTTGGGGGTGATCAGGTCAGTGGTGGGAGGCAGTGGGGGCAAACAGGCCAGCAGGCAGAGTGATTAAGGGCAATCAGGCAGGAAGGCAAGTGAGTAGTTAGGAGCCAACAGTCCTGAATTGTGAGAGGGATATCTACTGCTGGTTTAGGCCCAATCCCTGTAAACTGGCCGTAGGACATCCTTAGAGGGGTCCCAGATTGGAAAGGATGCAGACCAGGCTGAGGAACACTGCCCCTGCCTCCCTGCCCCATGCACGAATTTTGTGCACTGGGCTACTAGTGTGTGTGTGTGTGTGTGTGTGTGAAAGGAAGGGAAAAGAATAGAGAGAGAGAATCATTGATCAGCTGCCTCTTGCATGCCCCACACTGGGAATCAAGCCCACAGCTCAGGCGTGTGCCTGGATCGGGAACAGAACCATGGCTCCCTGGTTTATAGGTTGATGCTCAACCACTGAGCCATGCCGGCTGGACCATGTGGATGTTTTAACAGGATATGTCCCAGGTCCTCTCAGGTAGCACCTCCCTGACACCCCTGTCCTCCCCAGGAACACCAAGCGGACAGCTGAAGTGTGGATGGATGAATACAAGCAGTACTTTTATGCTGCCCGGCCGTTCGCCCTGGACAGGCCCTTCGGAGAGTAAGTGTCCCTCCCGTTGACTTGTGCAGAGTCAATAAGAGCCCCAGCTCACAGGCCTGAGGGGAGCGGGTGCTGACAGGCCTTGTCTTAGCTGATCAGCCGCTAAGCCCATCCAGCACCAGGCTGCGCGGCTCTCCCTTCACAGCCTCTGGTTCTGCCGGGTTCTGGGCATGCAGGGCTCAGGCAGTGCCCGTGGAATGACTATCTGGCAATGCTGACCACCAGCTCCGTGGGTGGGCTCTCCTTGTACAGTGGGCTGATATTTCCAGGTTTTTACGGGAAGGTAAGACGTGGGACCAAACTGCCTCAGCACCTGCAGGTTGGAGTGCCCGCCTCCTGGTTCTTTCTCACCCAAGCCTGACTCCTCCTCCTTCCTGGTGCCTCTGACGTGACACTCTGTAGCATCAGTCTCAGGAGGCCCTCGGGGTGCCTACTGGTCCCCATCTTTCCTGCCAGCGCTCTCCCTCCAGATCCATTAGAATCTTCTCCGTTCACCCCAGCCTCCGAGTCCACACTCCTGTCAATCACAGTAGATGACACCTTCTCTTTTGTAAATGAAATGGATGGTATCAACTTCCCAAGACACACCAACCTCTCAGCCTCACTGTATCTGCGCCATCCTTCTCTCTCTCTTTCCTCTCCAAGGACAAGGTGTGCCTCCTGCGGTGACCGGCCAGCCTTCCATCTACACTGCAGACGCACCTTTCATTCCTGCATTCATTTCTAAATCAACATTTATCGAGTTTCCCACGACCCGGATTCATCTCCGCCTGCCTCCTGGCTCGGAGCTTATCAAACTTTAATGTGCACACAGGCCTCGCGGGATCTTGGTGAAATGTGCATGATGGTTCTATGGGGCTGCGTTTCTGATAAGCTCTCAGGTGGCCTCGTGTGGCTGGTCAGAGGACCTCAGCTCAGGAGCAAAGTTCTAGGGTGGGGGTTTCCAAAGTAGCCCCCACATTGCAATCCCTGGGGGAGCTTCAAATCCTACTGATGCCTCTACTCCACTCACAGGGAGTGGATTTAGTCTGGGGTGTGGCCTGGGCTGTGGAATATATTAAAGGCCCCCCTCCCCTCCTGGTGATTCTAATGAGCAGACTCTGTGGGAACCACTGCTCTCTGGGTCTTTGCCCTCCATGTGTCTCTCTACTCTCACCTCTTCTCTACTGCATGGATTCCGTCAGCATTTGAATTTACTCAGCGTTTTACATAAGAAAAAGAAAAAGAAAAGGAAAAAGAAGCCCAGCCAGTGTGGCTTAGTGGTTGGTTGACCTTCCACCAGGAAGTTACAGTTTGACTCCCAGGCAGGGCACATGCCTGGATTGCGGGGGCTTGATCCCCAAGAGGGGGCGTGCAGGAGGCAGCCAGTCAATTATTCTTTCTCATCATTAATGTTTCCATCTCTTTCTCCCTCTCCTTTCCTCTCTGAAATCAATAAAACACACACACACATATTTTTTAAAAGAAAAGGAACAAAGAAAACTCTATAAAAACCCTCCATCAATCCAACTTTGCTCAGTACCTACACCCTGTCCTCTGCTCCTTCAGAGCCAAGCCTTGCCAAACAGCTGCCTACATTCGCTGTCCACTGTACCCCCTCTGTGATCCGAGGCCTTGTCCCTCCCCCCATCCTCCTGCTTGCTCCCACCTGGCTCACCCATGACTCCCTTGGACCTCATACCATCTCTGTGTTATCCTATTAGTCTGAGTCTCCTCCACCCCACCCTGCTGTCAGCCCAGGGCACTGCCGATCTCTGGGTTTCTAGAACTACCATCTTGGCTTTTGTCCTGCTGCTCAGGCTCCACCTTCTCCATCTCATTTGCAGCCTCAGTTTTTTCTTGTCACCCTTAGATGTTAGTCTTCCCTGAGAATCTGTCATAAGCCTGCTTCTTCCTGCACATTCTCTCTGGCATCAGCCACCACTTCTATACTGCTGCTGCTCAGGTCTGTCCCTCAGCCCGGACCACTCCTCTTGTGTTTCAGTCCCTTACACCCAAGTCTCCACGGCACATCTCTACCTGGATGTCTTCCAGGCTCCTCCAACTCCAGTTCCAACTGCACTCAGCTGGGCCTACCATGCTCCTCAACCCATAATCCCCATCTCAGTGAATGCTCTTCTTTACATCCTGTTGCCCAAGTCTGAAATCTGGGTGTCAGCCTCCACTCCTCCTCTGCCCTCACATCCAAGCAGTCACCAGGTCGTGGTAACACTGCCTCATTCGTACCCTGAGCACACAGGTCCCTGCTAAACACAAAAAATTCAGCACTTAAAAAACAAACAAACAAAAAACGGCCATTCCTGTCCCCATTGGTTAGATCCTGGTGAGGAAATGTGGTTAGTGCTATGTAAGAAGTCCCGGTGCTAAGAGTGGCCTTAGGTGGCAGCAGGCATAGCTGGGGCAGAGCAGGGCTAGTCTATATGGATGCCCGGGAGGGACTAGGTGGAGATGAACTTTTGATACTTGAATGTAAGAGACTAGTGCAGAGGGAGAGAAGTGGAGGGATTGAACCTGTCATTTCTCTCCATTCCCACTTTTATACCTAAAATCATAATCAGCACCTGGCCTTCTGCAACTGCCTCCTCCCCGTTCTCCCTGCCTCTAGCTTTGCCCAATCAGACCCATTCGCCATCGGTAGGATGCTCTTAAAGCACAAACATCACGTCATGCTCTGCTCAGAACCCAGCAGTTGCCTCGTTGCCCTTAAAGTCCCACCCACCTCCTCCACAGAGCCTCGCCTCACAAGACACGATATGGTCTATGTCTCCATCTCTCATCCCACTCATTTCCCCTCTCCCATCCCCCCGCACACGTACATTTGCACACACACATATGTTCACCTCCTACAGAGCTGCTCCTGCCCACAGAACTAGCGTACAGTACTTCTTTTACATGCTTTACTCTGTTAGTCCCCTGCCTCCACGAGGGCTCCTGCCTCACCCTCTTTCTGGTTTGTCTGGGGAACACCCACTTTTCCATCAGTGTCACCATGTTGACCCCCGCTGACCTGAAAGCAGGGGCACACACTCTTGAGTTTCTCCCACAGTCTCTGTGTGGTCACCCACATCCACATTGGGTGGGAATCACTCATTTTGTTACCTTTCTCTAATTCTCAAAAGCTCATCATTCTATCCCACATTGGACATAATGCCTGGCACATAGTAGGTGCTCAAGAAATATTGGGTGAACAAATATATGACAAGGCCTCAGAACCAGCCAAAGAAGAGGATTCTTTGAGGCTGGAGTGGTCGGGGGTGGTACTTCCACTGCAGAATCCTACGAGGGATTTGTGAGTAACTAGACTCGGAGTTACGATGGTGAATTATTACAACACGCCGAATGCTTGTAGCCCTGCTTTTAATGAAAAGTCAAAACACCCCCAAAATCCATTTTCAAGTTAAAGTACAAGTCCTTGGTGTCATTACGGCACCGCTGTGAGCTATTGCTCAGTGTTTCCATGGCTCTGTCTGGAGCTCTAGAAATCTCGCTCGGTTCATTTTTCCAGTGCCCCGCAGAGCGATGTGGGCGCCGAGCACGGGCACGGGGCGTGCCAGGCGCCTCCCAGCCCCGCACCTGTCTCTGACACAGCCGTGTTTTATCCTCTCTGCCCCCAGCATCGAGAGGAGATTGGACCTGAGGAAGAATCTGCGGTGCCAGAGCTTCAAGTGGTACCTGGAGAATGTCTACCCAGAACTCAGGTATCTGCCCTACTGTGTGAGCCTTTGGTGACTGTAAGGAGAGGCCCTCGCTGGTCTGGATAAGAGACAGCCTGTGGCCAGCGGGGTGTGTGTAGGCAAGTCCAATGAGCTCCCCTTTATCCTGTAAAACAGCAGAGGAGTGATAGTAACCAGTAGCATGAAGGATTGAGGGTAGTGAGGAATCGTGTGTCTCAATGGTGGGAGTCTGAGCCCCGAGTTTGCCTTTTAGATGGAGAATTCGCAGGCTGGCTCCATTCCAGCTCCATCCGACCTTTGGCTCCAGGGTCTTATCCTCGTTCCTCGGGGCATCCTCTTTCCCTGCTGAGTACCGGGCGAAATGCCCGCCATTCTCTTAAAACACTGCCCCCACCTCTTCAGCGGCTAGAGTTCAAGTCCCACGCGCCACGGATTCTCACCTCTCCTGTGGCTTCCCTCTAGAGTCCCCCAGGATTCCTCCATCCAGAAGGGCACTATCCGGCAGCGGCAGAAGTGCCTGGAGTCTCAGAGGCAGAAAAACCAGGAGATCTCCAACCTCAAGCTGAGGCCCTGTGTCAAGATCAAAGGCGAGGATGCAAAAACTCAGGTCAGTAACGGGCTGGGGATTGGAGAACGTGTGCCTCTGTCACCTGCTCTGATGGGACGCCGGGTGTCCAGTTATACCCAGAGCCCAGTGGTGGAGCAGGAGAAGTGTGGCTCCCTCACACGCTGGGGCTGGGTTCACTCTATGAGAGAGGCCTTAGCAGGCAGCATCACGCCCATAGGAAGATGCCGTTCAGTGAGCAGTTGAATGAGTCTGCCATTGGTGCCCAGCCTGCTGGCGGTAAATGCAGGCTGGGCCAAGCAGGGTGGGTGGGACAGCTAGCTACTCCAGACTAAGAAATGCAAACAGAAAAGCATGCCACTGGGTGGCACTGCTGCAGCCTGGAGTGCCTGCTCTGCCAATCACTGCTATGGAAGGTGACATCAGCTTTGCTAACAGCTGTTACTATTCTCTGCCACGCCCACCACTGAGGTGGGGGGCAGGGGGACTTATTCATCCCCATCCTGCCCTCACCAGGCCTGGGGCTCTGCCCCCTGCTTCCCCCAGGTCTGGAGGAACCACATCACCCCTTATCAGAAAGGTTTCCTGGTGCCTTAGTGTTTCATCAACATAGCGCCTCTGTGTCCCGTGGGCCAGTGCACTCCCCCTGATGCCAGAACGGCTCTTTTAAAGGTCACTGACAAATACATGGCCCACTTCGACCTCTGTGCCTTTTGCCTGCTGGATGCATTAAAGTACACCCATCTCGAAAATGTCCCTCCTGGCTCTAGGGTCCTCTGTGATCCAGATTCTCCCTCACTTCCATCCTCCCTGTCTCTGTTTTCTGTGCCGGTTCCTCTCTCCACGCTCCCATGCCATTACGTGAGTATTCACCACGGATCTCAGGTCCCTGTTCCTTTCTGTACGTGGTTTCTTGGAGCTTTTACCCAGGCTTCCCGATCTGGAAACCTCCTCTGTCACACTGATCTCACAAATTCTGTACCTAATTCCCTCTATGAACCCATTCACTCATTCGGCAAACATCTGCCTTCTCTGCTGACTGTGACAGTGCAGCAATGAAAGGCTGGGTTGTAGGCCTCCGTGGCCCCTCAAGGGATCTCATGCAGAAGGAAGCAAGCCAGCAAACAGCCATTCTCTCTCTCTCTCTTTTTTTTTTAATGTATTTTATTGATTTTTTACAGTGAAGAAGGGAGAGGGATTGAGAGTCAGAAACATCGATGAGAGAAAGACATTGATCAGCTGCCTCCTGCACACCCCCTACTGGGGATATGCCTGCAACCAAGGTACATGCCCTTGACCGGAATCGAACCTGGGACCTTTCAGTCCGCAGGCCGACGCTCTATCCACTGAGCCAAACCAGTTTTGGCCTGCCATTCTCCTATGAACTGTGTCCCGGGTAGAGTTTTGTCCAGATGGTTTTCAACGCGCCCAGGAGAATCAGGGACATCTTCCCAGAGGACTTGCATGGGAGCTGCCTCCTGCGGGAGGAGGGGCTCTGGCACTCCGGTCCTGCACCCCTGCAGTGGCTCCTATTTGATCCCTGTTTCTGCAGCACCGCCACCTCCTCCCTCAGAAGGGCTGCGCTGGGACCCTGCCTGGGCTTCCTCACGCCTGGTCAGCACTCCTCAGTGTCAGCCCGGTGGACGTTTTGGACTAGATAGTTCTGTGTGATTGGGTCTGTCCTGTGTCCTGTTGACTGTCTAGCCGCATCCCTGGCCGCTGCCCACAAAACTGCCCTCGTTGGGAACCACTGTGCTAGCTGACAGCCATAGCCTCCAGTCCTTGCCCCTCGGCCGCCCTCCGGCATGCTATCACCCTATCACCCAACCACTGCTCCCCATCACTGTACAGCCTTCCGTGGCTCCCCATTGCCTACCACAAAAACCCACCTTCTTGGTCTGGCATTTGAAGCTTCTCACCACCAGCCTCCACTTGCCGTGACTTTTCCAAGAACCGCTCTCTGCTCCGTCAGGACACGGGAGGGGCTGCCTGAGTCACCCAGGAAAGGAAGCAGAGGTGTCGGTGTTGCTCTCAGTGCGGAGGGCTGGCGGGGAAGGCACAACTTGCTCAAGTGGCATTTTGTCAAATGTTCTGAGTAGGGTGGCACGCATCCCTCTCTTCTGAGTTATGTGTGGGCACTGCTCGTGGGGATCCCAACAGCCAGGATGCTGCGTCCCCCTGTCCCTGGGAGGGGAGTTTTCCCGTCTGTGTCCAGCTAAGAAGAGGCTTTTCAGTGCTTGATGTCTTGGGCTACCTACGGAAGTGGGAGGTGGGCTTCTCTGGGTCTCGGGGAGCGGTCCGTAGCCACCTGGCCCTTGGAGAGGTGGCCAGGCCTTGATTGGACCGGAAGGCCATAGTACCTATCCCAGCTGACTTCGGGAAAGGGAGGAAGAACACTCATCTGTGGGAAACGAAGGATTATCGTAGTAACAGTCTTCCGAGTGAGCGACCTTCTTTTCTAGACGAGAGTGCCAAGCTGTCTCTCCTCGGCTCTGAGGGAACTGCTGGGCTTGCACAGCAGCAGGGCGAGTTTAGAATAATGGAGGAACACGCTGAGATGGAAGGATGTGCGGTCTGCTCCAGCTGACAACACGGTGGGCCCCAGCCGCTAGGCTGTGCACTGGGCTGCAAGGTGGGGCCGTGCTGGATGAGACACAGCCTCTCCTAGAGGGGCCCCCGGCCAGCAGTGGCCCTGGGTGCAAGGCCAAGCATTCGGAAGGTGTGGCATCCACCTCAGACTGATGCAAGTCCACATGACTATTACAGCTAGCATCGTTCCCCAGCGTGTGTGCGTGTGTGTGTGTGTGTGTGTGTGTGTGTGTGTGTGTGTGTAATATACACCTTTAAGACTGATTTATGTTACCTTTCTCTCTCTTTCAGTATCTGCTCCTCCTTGATACATAAACTTGCAGCCCTGTCTTTCTGCCTCCCAGCCCTTTCTGCATCATGGCAACCGGTGTTCTGTCTGCTTCCCCGGCCTTGCCTCTTCCCTCCTCCGCCTCTACTTGCCCTGCCTCTTGGCCTTTCCGGAGCGGGTCCGTCTGCTTCTCTGCCCTTATAGGACTCAGACATCCCTCTTTCCTGCTCCCACCTTTTCTGTCTCTGAGAGACCCTATAAAGGAGCAAGAGGTCAGCTGACCTAAAGTTTCACTTGAAGCCACTTAATTCGTTCCAGACTCCTCTCTGAAAAGCTTCGAGGGCCTGTTTGCTGGACGAGTGTGCTGCCCAGAGTGACCTTAGAGATGCGAGGCCAACTGGTGGCCCTGGTTACTCAGCTCAGATCCCATCTCACCAAGGAGGTCTCACCATGTTCCCGGTCTACCCCGAGGTCTGCTTCTGGCATTGTCCAGAGTAACACTGACCTCAGTAATGAACGTTCTTGCTTGAAATTGTACCTGCCTCCCGGAGGTAGGTGTGGATGATTCCATAGACAAGAATGTGAAGCACCTGGGACCGACTGGTCCCTGTGAGTGAGCTGCCCTGGCCATCTGACCACAGTGTAACTGGCAGTGCACCCCTGGCATTCCGTGTTTCTTCTCAGTGGTTTGCTCCTTCCCACACAGAAGGAATTTTACATGGGAAACTCGCCACTATCAGTACATACTGTGGGCTTCTTTTTAAAAAATATATATATATATTTTTTTTATTGATTTTTCACAGAGAGGAAGGGAGAAGGATAGAGAGTTGGAAACATCGATGAGAAACATCTATCAGCTGCCTCCTGCACACCCCCTACTGGGGATGTGCCTGCAACCAAGGTTCATGCCCTTAACCGGAATCGAACCTGGGGCCTTTCAGTCCGAAGGCCGACACTCTATCCACTGAGCCAAACCGGTTTCAGCATGCTGTGGACTTCTGCGTTAATGGAAACACCGCCCCGTAACTCTTGTTTCTCCATCCAATGTAAGAGAGTAGGCCCCAGGCTGAGGAGGCCTGTTCCATGCCAGCTTTTACAGCTGCAGCTGGGTACACGTTTGCTGGAGAAGTCTGCCCACTGTCTGGCAGTCTCTTCTCTCTCCCACCGCTGCGGCTGTCTCCAGGGACTTCTGAGCACAGAGGCCTCACAGCTGTCCAGCCTGGGCCATCCTCTCCCCATCATCAGTTCCCTCTTCCTGGGGAGAACTCCCTCCTCCTCAGCCCCTTACCAGCCTGTTCCAAAGGGGACAAGGCCACCCACACCACCTCCAGGATGACGTCTGGATTTCCTTCCATGGGTATGACTGGGTGGGGTCTGTGTGCACTGGAAGTGGGGGCTTCGACTTAGCCAGCCCCCAAATAGAGCCATCAGCAGAGGCCCAGCACTTACTGATCGAGGCCAGGCCGGTCTGAGCAGCCGCCGAGACCTTCCTGAGTTCATTTCTGATTCCGAGATTTGTTTAATAAACCTATTCATCACCGGCCATTCTGAGAAGTCTGACAGGCTGCAGGGGGGACCTGGAAACCCCTCCTCACTCCCTGCCCCTGCTCCTGCGTTCTGCCCCCCCCCCCCCTGCTTCACCCCTAATGTCCTCTCCTGCAGATGTGGCCTTTGAGCCGTGTTCCTCTGGGAAATTCAGAGGCTGAATTATTTCAGTGCCAGTAAAGCACCAGCTAATGGAAAGCCCACTTAGTGAAAAGGCTTCGATCCCTGTCTGTGCAAGACCCATGGAGGTCTCGAGGGGGTGTCCCCAGGGCCATACGCTATGCACGCTTTCCCAAAAGGCGTTTGTGTTTAGGGTGTCACAGATGTCAAAAGAACTACCCCACTCCACCTGCCTCTACGCCACCCCTAGCACTTCCAGTTTTCCAAGCCACTAGGACAGTAGTCGGCAAACTCATTAGTCAACATATCATCAGTACAAAGATTGAAGTTTCTTTTGAGAGCCTAATTTTTTAAACAACTTCTCCTAACACCACTTCCTCAAAATAGTCTCGCCCGGGCCGTGGTATTTTGTGGAAGAGCCACACTCAAGGTGCCAAAGAGCCGCATGTGGCTTGCAAGCCGCAGTTTGCCGACAACTGCCCTAGAATATTAAAAAAAAAAAAAGCCAAAATGGGCTTTTAGAAATTAGGGTGCATTTTTCAAGTTTTTGTTGTTGACCAGTTAATCCTTTTCATGTGAAAAGTGCAAAGCCAGTGTCTGGTGGTGATCACAAGATAATTGCAAGGTTATTGGAAAAAAAATAGATTGTGAAAGATTGTGAAAAATAGAATGAGTGAATGATTCCATTTATTTTTGTGAGTTCAAATTACATAAATGTTTGGTTTTGTTAAAATGCTAAGGCAGCCCCAATCAGTTTGGCTCAGTGGGTAGAGCATCAGCCTGCAGACTGAAAGGTTCCAGGTTCAATCCCGGTCAATGGCATGTACCTTGGTTGCAGGCACATTCCCAGTAGGAGGTGTGCAGGAGGCAGCTGATCAATGTTTCTCTATCATCGATGTTTCTAACTATCCCTCTTTCTTCCTCTCTGTAAAATAGCAATAAAATATATTATAAAAATAAAAATACATAAAATAAAATGCTAAGGCAGGGCTCCCTGCAAGCTCTGAAGTGGGGTCCAGGGACAGAGAATAACTCTCATCTTCTTTCGACTTCAGTGACTGTGTAGCCTCATTTCCAGACTCGGCCAGAAGTGCAGAGGTGAGGCCAGTTGTGGGTGGGCCTGGGTGAATGGTTCCCTGGCGCTTCTGACCGTGAAGCTAGGCCCCCGGCGCTTCTCTCCTGTCCTAACAGAGCAAGGAATTCTCTGGGTCAGCACCCAGGACCTGGCCCCACCTAGATCAACTCTAGACATGTAGGAGGACCCTTAAATCCCTAGCCCAAGTGGCCTGAGTCTGATTTCAGGACCTCCGTGGATCTCATCCCTGGGTCGGTTCTCCCGAGGTGGACTGTGTCCCTCGCACACACCCAGACCCAAGGAGGACCATTTAGAGGGCAGTGACCAAACATGACATCAGGCTGGGAGTTCATTCTGGGGGACAGAGCCAGAGGTGGGAAGAAAAGGGACAGTCCAGGCAGTCCCCTGGTCCGGTGTGGAGCCCCGCCGAGTGTGGGCCTCCATGCCTACACTGCCCGGTTCCCACGAGGCTGGGGAAGGGGCCTGCTCTCGGGCTGCCCCTCCCAGTCCGGACATGGGGTGTGAGCGTTGTTTCCCTCCTCATAGGGGTTGCCATGGGGAACTGGCCCCGAAGAAGAAGTTTGCCAGCTGCCTCCTGTCAAAGTGCAACTGATTGATAGTTTTAATATTTACAACCTGGAAGAGGATCTCGGGACTGGCATCCTCTCTAATGAGACTTGAATAAAGGGGTCCAGAGCCAGCTGTGAATGTGGCATAGCTGATGGAGAGTGTGTGCATGTGCTAGTACTGTGGTCAGCAAACTGCAGCTCGCGAGCCTGATGCGACTCTTTGGCCCCTTGAGTGTGGCTCTTCCACAAGATACCTCGGCCTGGGTGAGTCTGTTTTGAAGAAGTGGCATTAGAAGAAGTTTAAGAAATTTGGCTCTCAAAAGAAATTTCAATCGTTGTACTGTTGATACGTGGCTCTGTTGACGAATGAGTTTGCCGACCACTGTCCTAGTACACATCTCTGGATAACCCCTCTGCGCCTTGCTAGTACTTTCACCATCTGTGGAATGGGGATAATCAGCTATGCAGCAGATTCTCATGGATTTTTATTAAGTTCACCTGTGTAAAGCTCCCAGCCAGTCCTGGCTCACCATAGTGCTCGGTCGTTGTCAGCCATTGTTCACAGCATCATCCTGGTTCACATCCCCTCTGTGCATACAGATGGCTTTCCCCTTTCAGCTCATCCTGGAGAAAGGCAAGGTATGTGCAAGATGGTGACCCACATCAGCCAGAGCAAAATTTCTTTTTATACATATATATTTTTAAATAAATCTTTATTGTTCAGATTATTACAGTTGTTCCTCCTTTTCCCCCCATATCTCCCCTCACCTGGCTCCCAACCCACCTTCTGCCCTTACTTCCCCCCACTGTCCTCATCCATAGGTATATGATTTTTGTTCAGTCTCTCCCTGCACTCGCCCTCACCTCTTTCCTCCTGAGAATTATCAGTCCACTCTTTCTATGCCCTTAATTCTATTATATTCACTAGTTTATTCTGTTAATCAGCTTTTCAATTCACTTGATTTTTAGTTTCACTTGTTGATAGATATGTATTTGTTGTTCATAATTTTTACCTTTATCATTTTCTTCTTCCTCTTCATAAAGTGTACCTTTCAGCATTTCATATAATACTGGTTTGGTGTTAATGAACTCCTTTAGCTTTTTTTTATCTGTGAAGCTCTTTATCTGACCTTCAATTCTGAATGATAGCTTTGCTGGGTAGAGTAATCTTGGTTGTAGGTTCTTTATATTCATCACTTTGAATATTTCTTGCCACTCCCATCTGGCCTGCATAGTTTCTGTTGAGAAATCAGCTGACAGTCTTATGAGTGCTGTTTTTCTCTTGCTGCTTTTAATATTCTCTCTTTGTCTTTTGCTCTTGGTATTTTAATGATGATGTGTCTTGGTGTGGTCCTCTTTGGATTTCTTTTGTTTGGGGTTCTGTGCACTCTCTGGACTTGTAAGTCTATTTATTTCACCAGGTGTGGGAAGTTTTCAGTCATTATTTCTTCAAATAGGTTTTCAGTATCTTGCTCTCTCTTCTTATGGCACCCCCATAATTCTGATGTTGGTATGCTTGAAGTTTTCCCAGAGGCTCCTTACACTATCTTCACATTTTTTTATTCTTTTTTCTTTTTGCTTTTCCAATGGAGTGTTATTTGCTTATTTGTATTTCAAATCTTTGACTTGATTCTTGTGTTCCTCTAGTCTACTGTTAAATTTCTGTATAATATTTTTTATTTTAGTCATTGTATGTTTAATTTCTAGTTGGTCCTTCTTCATCTCTTGGGTTTCACTAAATTTATCCATTTTTTTCTAGGAAATTCTTAAAAAACCTTATAAGCATGGTTTTGAACTCTATATTCAGTCCTTTGTTTTCCTCCATTTCTTTCTTTTGTGATCTGTTCCTTTGTCTCCATGTATTTCGCAGCTTCCCTGAGTTGGTAGAGTAGCTGTGTGTGTTAGGTGTCCTATGTGGTCCAGTAGCTCTGCCTCCCTAGTTACCTGAGGTGGACTCTCTTGGTGCACCCCTTTGTGAACTGCGTGTACAGGCTTGTTGTAGTTAAGTCTTGATTGTTGTTGGTATCACTGGGGGGGAATTGACCTCCAAGCCAATTGGTTGTGAGGATCAGCTGTGTCTCCATTTGCACGCTTGCCTCTGAACCTCTGCCTTTCCGGTTCCCCTGAGTTTCCATGGGCTCTAGGGACCCATATGAGTCTGAGTCCCTCAGGGTCTCGCCCAAAACTGGGGCTCAGTAGAGCAGAATCTCTTGATCTATCCCCAAGAGTACATTTCACAACTTGTTACTATTAAAAATTTCAAATGTATACAAACATAGAAATAGATGGAAGAGTAGGAGGAACCCCCATGTGCCTGTCCCCTAGGCTCCAAGATTCTCAAGTCACAGCCAGTCATTTTTCATCTGTATGTTCGTTCCCTACTTTCTGGGTTAGGTCTTCTCCTAACACCAGCAACTGAAAAGGGACAGGAAAATCCACAGGCAGGACTCAGTCCTAGTGGACAGAGGCTCCCACTGGGCTGGTAGACCCATCCAGGGGTGAGGGACTGGACAGGAGAAAGTCCCAGGTCAAGAGAAACAGCAGCCAGCCTGCAGGTGGTCTTGTGGAGACAGTGAAAGGACCCACACCTGTGGGAAAGGAGGAGGAGCAAACCAAGTCCCAGAAAGACATCAAAGATGTTAGCAGACAGTGGGGGTCAGGAGAGGACCAGCCTCAGGAGGTGGCTTCCAGGAGCTAGGGAAGCTGCAGAGCACGGGGCAGATAAACATGGCATCAGCTTGTGGGACACAGGGTCCTAGTGAGGGCCAGCCAGCTAGAGGGCCCTTTTTTTATTCTTCAGCCAGGGAGAGGTAGTGAATGAGCCATCAGGTCTAGAGACCGTGGGCCAGCTGGTCGGCAGGGATGAAGTGGAGGAGAAAGGATCTGGCTCCTACCCGGGCTCCTCTCTGCAGCTCCCCTTGGGGCAGTCCATTCCGGAATCACCTTCGCCCCGTGATGAAGGCAAAGGGCAGATCCCCCATTTATCAGCCTGGGCTAAAAACCTCTTGGAGGCTCACCTTTGGGCATGAGTAAGCCAGCACGCTTGTCCCCTGGAGTAAGAACTGGGAAGTACGGGGGCACTTGGGTCAGTCAGCTGCTCTCTGATCTCTGGCACTCGGAGGAAATACGTGATGACCCTTCTCCTTTGTCATCAGAGCTCTGCTTGCCACCCACCTCCTCAGCTCCTCTCCCTGCAGCGGCTCCGGCGCCAGGGGACCTATTCTGCCGGGGTGCCGGGGTGCCAGTGCACCTGCGGCCGCTCGGAGTAATTTTATTTCTCATGGCTTCCCTCTTCCCCACGGCGCTGCTCTCCCGCTCCCTCCCTTGGGACACTTTGTTCCCTTTGTCTCTCCGTCCGCCTCAGGTTCCCAGGACACCGGCTTAGACTCCCTTTCAGAGGAGAAGGGAGATTCTAAAGACAGCTGGGGGGTGACCTGCCCGGTAGCTGCTAGAACTGTCCAGTGTGGGGAACAGATGCCTCTCCACACAGAACTCGGAGACCATGCGGCTCAGCCGGGCTCGAGTGCAGTTCACCTCCTCCCAGAGGCCTCCTCCCCTCCATGGGGTGTGGGGATGGAGGCTGCAGTGGGGGTGTGACCCCAGAGTCTATGGCTCTTCGGTAGCATGTTCCAAGGTGACCTATGATTGATGATTGATTGCTGCCCGCCCCCCCCCCCGTCCTTTTGACCAAACCGTCCTATCGCACGTGAGCGCGGCGGTACCCCACCGGTGGTGGGTTCCAAGGATCCTCGCATGACGCTTCGTGGCCTCTTCCCCTCCAGATCTGGGCCTTCACATACACCCAGCAGATCATCCAGGAAGAGCTGTGCCTGTCCGTCATCACCTTCTTCCCCGGTGCCCCCGTGGTTCTTGTCCTCTGCAAGAACGGAGATGACAAGCAGGTGAGTGCGCAGTGGATCCGCCCTGGGTCGCGGATGCCTTTAAAAACATGCCTGCCTCGGTGGGTCGGTAAGAAGAAGGTCCTTGTGGCTGGGAGAGGGACAAATGCTGCCTCTGATGCCTCCCCCAGCCTCTCCCCTCCCCCATGTGGTGCTAGCAGCCGTGGCCAGCCTGCCACGTGAAAGTCTGTTGACCTTGTTGGGCTCCGGCATGCATGTGTGTCTTGTACTGTCCTGTCCCGCTCTGGTGCCCTCCGGGGAGCCCAGAACAGGAGAGGACCAGGACAGAGCCTTCAGGGCCACAGGAGGAGCAAGGCTCAGACCTTCAGGGGCCTGGGGCTCAGGCAGGCTGTCCACCAAGTGCCTAGCACTACCGGTACTGTGTGCCGTGCGTGCGAGTCCTCCCGCAGCAAGGGGCTGGCTCCATCCGGTTCCCACTAGGGAAACAGATTCCAGCGCCCGTTCTGTGTGTCACTGGCTGTGTGACCCACGGCCCATTACTGGGTCTCTCTGAGCTTCAGTTCCTTCCTCTGTGGGATGGAGTCCATGATGCCCACCCCACCGGGTAGCTGTTTAGAGAACGTAACTGAGATGGTGACTTATCACCACATGTCCATTCTCTCCCGGCTGGTCCTGCAAGGTGGGGGGCAGCAGCCTGAGACCCCCACCTCCCCGGGTGGCCTCCGGGTGCTGAAGCTCTCTGAAGCGGCAGAGGTAGACAGGCTGCCCCAGAACCCCACTCCTCCGGCATCACCACCCCCCTCTCTCTCCCTCTCAGTCTCCGTGACCGTGCCGACACCCGTGCAGGTCATTTCTTTGGTCGCTCCTGTGACTAAGTTGCTGCACATTTTCTAGCTTATTGCTTGGAAGGTTATTCCCTTCTAATGAGTTTTCCTAGCAAACATATTGATTTTGCTTTTACTTTTTTTTAATATATCTGATTTCAAAAAAAAAAAAGCACACAACAACAATAATACCTGGCAAGGCAATTAGTTGCAGTTTTATTTCTCCACGAGACCGTGAAGTCGGGTCTCGAGGTGACCCCGGCCTTTTAAATCAGACATTAAGCATCACTGATTCTGCTGGAACCCCTCCTATTATGGATAGGACCCGGCCTTCGCCAGAGAAATCCTGGCTCATCCTCTCTCCTCTTCGTCTTCCCAGCAATGGACCAAGACTGGCCCCCGCATCGAGCACGTGGCCTCTCACCTCTGCCTGGACACAGACCTGTTTGGGGATGGCACTGAGAACGACAGGGAGGTCGTCGTCAACCCGTGCGAGTCCTCCCTCATGAGCCAGCACTGGGACATGGAGAGCCACTGAGGATCCCCCCCGCCAGCAGCAGCGTGGCGTGGCGTGGCGCTTCCCCGCTGAGCGGCAGACTGGCGAGCAGGCTGCAAGCCACCCGTGATTTTTGCAGACACCCTGAGCTGGGAGGGGGAGCAGAGCCCCCCAGGGCAGGAGTGGCTGTCTCAGGGAGGATGGAGGGAAAGCTTGCAAGCCAGGTGGGGCTGCGAGGCAGATCCCACATGTTCTCAATGCCACGAAGTTCCAGACCTGGCCCGGTCTGGCGACAGAGATGTGATGGGAAGTGTTAATGTTTTTTTTTTCTCTCTCTCTCTTTCTTGTGCAAGATGCCAGAGAGAAAAGCCTTCCTGTCACGAGGCCAGGGCTAAATTGGAAGATGAGGAGGAGTGGAGGCGGTTTTGAAACAAATAAATGAACCTTAGCAGTTGTCGGTGTATCTCTTCCTTTGTTTCTCCTTCCATCCGCTCAGGTCTGGGCCAAGTTCTCCATCAGGTGGGCGCCAGGGGGCTGTAGGGTCTGGTGGCAGGTGGACAAAGCAGAGAGCAGAGGACAGGGCGGTGGGGGACCTGACCTTAAACAGACCCATCACTTCTGTGGCCCTTCATTTCCTGTTGCGTCAGGTTTGGTGGGAGGGGCTCATCAGAGGTTCTCACCCAGCGACACCTGGTCTGTGTCGTCTGGGAAAACGGCATCTGTTCAGGGCTCCAGGTTCTGCCCGCGGAAACCCGCTTCGGCAGGTCCAGGGTGGGGTTCAGGCTACTCCGCTGAGTCCCTGGGCCCCACAGGTTGGAATCGCTGCCCTGGATGGCTCTGTGGGCCCTGATAGTGAAGGATTCTCCCTCTAATCGATTCCGGTGTGCGCCGTGTCTGGTGGTTGTCTATTCTTATTAACTGGTGTCTAAGAGACAAACCAATCTGGTTTGCTTAAAAGCTCCCAAAATACGCCTGTACATTCTCTGCCCAGGTAAGTTCACAGACGGATGAGCTGCGGTCTTAGTTATCTAGTGCTAAGTAACCAAGTACAGTGGTACCTCGAGATACGAGTGCCCTAACATACGAGATTTTTGAGATGCGAGCCTTCGAGCGAGCGATTTTTGCTTTGAAATACGAGCAACATTTGAGATAGGAGTAATCGCACGGATCGGCTGGCCGACTGCACAGGACCCACCAGTTTACCGTGACTCGAGCGTCTCATAGTTTCCCACGCCTCAAGGTTACGGAACGAATTAAACTCGTATCTCGAGGTACCACTGTACCCCAAAGCTTAGCAGCATGAAGCAACACACGTTTACACGCTCCTGGGTGCTGAGGGGCAAGAATCAAGGCTGTGTCCCCTGCCTCAGGACGACTTGAGAGGCTACTGTCACAAGGAGATGGGTGGGGCTGCGGTCATCTTGAGGTTCAACGGGCAAGGGTCTGCTCTGAGCTCACTCAGTGGCTGTTGGCAGGATCCGGTGCCGCGTGGACTGTCGGCCAGAAGCTTCCTCTGTTCCTTGTCACGTAAGCCCTTTCAAGACAGCAGCCTGCTTCCCCAAGGCCAGCAAGCCAGGAAGGCCCAGGTGCCAGCAAGGCGGGGTCACAGCCTCTTCTAACCTGATCTCGAAAGTTGCTTCCCATCACTTTACCCACATCCTATTCCACAGGTGCAAGCCCACACCCAAGGTGAGAGGATGACACAAGAGAGCTGATGCTGGGAAATAGGAGTCACTGGGGACCCTTTTAGAGTCCTTCAGCCACAATAACTATTACACCCGACAGACGTCCATCTCCCCTTCACCTAGGAAGCCTTCAGGGATTGGCAGTGGTCCAGCTCATCATTAGACGTGCCTGACTGAAGGCTGCAGGTGTGGCAAGTAGAGGGCTAAGGGCACAGGCCCAGTATCTCCCCTGGTGTGTGGTTGTTGATGCAATCCTCCTCTCGCCTTCGTTAGTTATGATTTGGCTCTTTTGTGGAACCATTGCAGTCCCCACTGGGAAAAGAAAAGGTGGGCCGAAACCAGTTTGGCTCAGTGGATAGAGCGTTGGTCTGCAGACTGAAAGGTCCCAGGTTCGATTCCAGTCAAGGGCATGTACCTTGGTTGCAGGCACATACCCAGTGGGGAGTGTGCAGAGGCAGCTGATTATTGTCTCTCTCTCATCGATGTTTCTAACTCTCTATCCCTCTCCCTTCCTCTCTGTAAAAAAATCAATTAAATATATTAAAAAAAGAAAAAGAAAAGGCCATGGGACAAGACATCTGTAGAAGATGACGCTCTGATAGCTTCTCAAGTTATGTGTCCACAGAGGTTAAACCATCCTTGCCGAGAAGAAGAAAGAACAGACCGGTTCATCAGCGCCCTTTTCCCTGGAATAACAAAAGGAGCTGGCATTGTCCTCACCTGTCCCCTTGTCTCTCCATGTATGCGCCTGTCCCCGAGTTCCCTGGGGGCAGAAAAACTGGCTCCTGCCTTTATTGCCAGCACAGGGCCAGGCACAGTAAGCGCTCAGTGCATGTTTTCCTAAATGGATGATTGGAACAGTGATTCCTTGCCCAAGAGGAAGTGACTTTCATTACATTTTACTTACCCCAAAAGAGTCACAAAGTGCCCAAACTGGTTGGGCTCAGTGGATAGAGTATCAGCCTGTGGACTGAAGGGTCCCAGGTTCGATTCCAGTCAAGAGCAGGTACCTTGGTTGCAGGCACATCCCCAGTGGGGAGCGTGCAAGAGGCAGCTGATAGTTGTCTCTCTCTCATCGATGTTTCTAGCTCTTCTATCCTTCTCTCTTCCTCTCTGAAAAAAAATCAGTAAAATATATTTTTAAAAGAAGTCACAAAGTGTAGGTGGCTGTAAGTCTGTCTCAAACACCCAGGGAAATAGGAGCAGATGCCCCTGCCCCAGGGGGGGCAGCCATTTTTAATTTCGGCTGCTTTGCACATGGCAGAACTAACGCTCAGCAATGCCACCGTCCCCCCTCCTACTAGGCAAGGACCTGGGGTAAAAATAAAGGAGGTGGAGGGTAACCTGTTAGTGGACATATGGACAGTTGACGTGAGCTGCTGGGTGGGCATCTTGTACTTATTGATGTATAATTGACATGTAACATGATGTTAGTTTCAGGTACAGGGGCATGCGTCCTAAGACCTCCTTAGTGGAAAATACAGGTTACAAATTCTGATGATGCAAACAGAAGTCGCTACAACTGTGCAGTTATCCACATACGCTCTGTCCACCACACTGATGGTGATGAAGCATCTGCGATTTAAAAGCAAGAACAGCAGCACTTCCAAACCTCAACCCATGCAGGACAGAGCTGATGGCACCCTGAAAGACAGTGACTGCTCGGATGAGGGACACCTGTGACCTACACATGCACAGTGAGGTGAGTGTGACCTGGTGGTCAGCTTTGATGTGGTTTTTTTTGTGTGTGTGTGGTTTGTTTTTGGTAGATGCTGAATTCGAGTCCTAAATCAACTCTGATCATTGAGTTTGAATGCAGAATTTCCTGGAATAATAGCTCAGTGGGTCAAAGTGAAAGTTTTTCCAATGGCATCGACCTATGGGAACAAAAAGAACCTATACTCTTCGTAGTTTTAGGGCTCACAAGATTTACACCCCAAACTGCACTTGAAGCATCGCCACCCTGGAGCCGTCTTACCACACTGCCAGGTGAGGAGGCGTCCAGGTGTGGCAGAAACCCCCTCACCGGGAGCACATCTGGCTGGTGGGAACTGATGTGAACAATATGGGTCCTGTGTAACTTAATGGTGGGGTGTGCAATTTAAATAAATGAGAATCTGTGTGTGTGTGTGTGTGTGTGTGTGTGTGTGTGTGTGTGATACTAGAAAGAAGAGAGGTGGGGCCTCAGGCACCCTCTAGTGTCTGGATTAGAGTTAGAGTGATGATGATGTGGAATGGATAGGCAGAAATGGGCATATTTAGGTAATTCTGGGACCAGCATAGGTGGCTGAGCCAGGTGCTATATCGAATCGGAGACTCTCGCTTACTTCGTTTTCTTACGTTCAGTGTCATTTCTCTGTGTGAGCTCATCTTCAGCAGTGATTTCCTCTGGGCCTCCTGGTTATGGAGGTATGTGTCAGGGAAGGTTCAAGTTTGTCTGTGTTGGGTTCCATTGATGTCAATCCAATTTATCCATCAGTTTCTCCATTCACAGTTTCCACCTGTAGGAACATGATGCGAATTTAGACCCCACGTCTACGCGTGACTCGAGTTTGGATTTTGATCTTTTTGCAGATGATCTTTCCTCCACCCAAATTGTCTTCTTGCTTTCATGTCCTCACCCCCCGCCTGGCTGGGTGGGGAGAGCCTAGCCCTTCTCGGCACGCAGCTCTGTCCGGTCTCTCTTCTGGCTCCAGCCACGGTGGGGCTGTGGTCTTCAGTGTCTGTCTCTGCGTGGAGTTAAAAGCCCAGCCCTGATTCTCTACACATCTGGCTACAATCCCCCTTCAGCTCGCTCTCCACTCTGGCTTTGAATTCCCACTGGTTTGGGGAATCTGGAACTTTTCCTTCCATCCTTCGGAATGCAGCTGCGATTTCAAGAGGTTTTACTGCGCTTTATCTAATATTTATAGGTGTGAGGGGAGGGAGCCTCCATGTCAGCTCAGACCAGAATTCCTCAGTGCAGTAATTGGCTGTCAGCACTGTCTTTCCCACTGGCTGTGGGACCACCTCTTCGTGCAGACACACTTGGTACATTTCCATGAATAAGTAAGAGAATAAGCCTGTGATTCTTAGTCTCTCTCCCTAATTACCCCCTGGCTGCAGCTATCAGACACGAGAGCTTTAAACAGACAGCAAAGGCAGAAGTGGAGGACCGGGAAGACAAATGTGTAACAATGAAACCTCGTTATAATACACATAGATTTAGAGATCATGCATATTTTACTTCATAATGACAGAGTTTAATACTTAAAGTGCTAACTGACAGCAACTATCAGTAATGGAAATCTTTAATGCCGCAGTAGAGCCCAGCAAGAGAATCTGTTCCCATCAACTCTGAGGGACGGTGACGAGAAGGTAGACGGGGAGCATTTCCGTCTCATCCGCAAGCATCGCGGGCCTGGGCATGGGCATCTGGCAACCTGAGTCCTGGCCGGCCTTCCAGGAGAGGCTCACCTTTACCAGCGCCCACCCACCGTTGTTCACCTGCCAACCTTAAGCCCTCTCTCCCTTACCCCTCTCCACACTCAGAGCCGCTGTGCGCTGTGACCCCGGAGAGACCTTGGTTCCTTTGGCCCGTGACAGCCTCTGGCCCGCAGAGGGGCGCAGCGGAGGTCGGAGGCTTGCAGGCGATGCTGAGCAGCTGTGCCCGCGCGGCGGGGGCCTCTGAGGCATGGCCAAGGGCGGCTGGGAGCCGCTTCCCCCCAGCACGCAGCGCCGACCTCCCCAGCTCCCCGGTGGTCTCAGATCTCCGGCAAGCCCGACCCAGATTAACAGAATCCGAAGCTCCAAGCGCTTTTCCATTTGCCACGGAGCCGGCTAATTTAATGAAGCCGTCACAGTGCAAACCTCGGGGCTTATTGGAAAAGGACTCGAGCACGACATTATTTCACAGCAGTAGATTGCATCATTTTCATTTCACAGCTTTCCAATGGGAAATAATAAAACAAAATTACAAACATAATGAAGAAAGAAAAGAGGGAAAGGAAGAAAAAAAAAAGAAACCCAGGGTGAGAGCCGCGTCCTCTGTGCTGTGACAGGGCCGGTTTTACCTTATTCATCTGAGCCAGTAAATGTTACCTGGCTCCGCTCGGCGGGACGGAGCCCGGGACGCCTCCACCTGCTGCTGCAGATAACGGGCCGCAATAACTCACTGTCGAGCGCCGCCCGGAGCGGGGAGCGCCCTGCAGAAGCTGGCTGGCTGGCCTTCTGAGCAATTCCGGCCTCCGGGTGCTCACCCCCGTCCCCGGTGCTGGGGTGAAGGGGAGCTGATGCACTGCCAGTGTGCGTTGTGCACCCTTTCCCTTCCCAGTGGGGCGCCACCCATCCCCAGGGTGGAGGAAAGAAGGGTTCCCTGTTCCAGATGCTTGCGCAGGGTGCTTCACGGTGACCAGGTGAGCTGACAGCCAGAGGCTAAATCAGTCAACAGACAGACAGAGCTGTCTCC